>CM032878.1:3515000-3790000 GCA_019176425.1 Megalops atlanticus
AGGAAGGTGAGCAGTTTATCAGTGTGTGTCAAATTTATGAAATCTGGGTGAGCAGAGTGATTTGGGGGAAACAGGTTTGCTGTGTGTGGCTGTGTTTGGCACGTTGTCAGAAAGCGCAGCTCTGGCTTAAACCCCCGATGCTGACAGTGTGAGAACATTCTGTCCCCTTGGGGCTGCCAGATCTGTCTTTCTCCCCTGGGCTGCCAGATCTACCTGTGCAGCCTTAGCTCCCTGGGCTGCCAGGTCTACCTATGTTGTTCTTCACTCCCTTGGTTGCCAGATCTGCCTGTGCTGGTTGTTTTCAATGTATAGGCAGTACTTGCTGAGCCTCTGCAGTACTTGCCTACTCTGGCTGTATTTCTCTGTTTTGAATCAGGTACTACAGTCAGGTAGACTGTCACAGCACACTGTTTGTATGTTTTTTTCTGTCTTTATTCTGGTACCTGATGTAGTTTTTTTTTTTTTTTTTTTTTTTGATGTGTTTTAATTTGGATGGGTGTTATCCCACACAAAAAAATATATTTTAGAAAATATATATTTTTAGCTCAGTGTATTTTAGATTTGTACATTGTTGCTGTTTTGGTATATTGCAATATAATTCTGCTTTGCATTAATATATTTTAAATTTATTTGCAATGTATTTGCAATATGTTCTTGGGTTGAGCAACATATTTCTCAGTATATTACAATATATTTCTTTTCCTTATGGGATTGCAGTAACCAGAATCAGAATCAGCTGTTTGAGGGGATTTTGTGGACTCATTTCTTAGCGCTGCAGATGTCTGAGGTGATCACTGTTTTTTAAATGTTCCCCTAAAAATATTGTTTGAAGGATGGTTTTACAGAATGGGTGCTTGTAACTTCCCATTTAGCAGGCATGTAAGTGGACTGCACACTGTCATTTAGGAAACATGTTTAAATTAAAGATGAAAGGATTTTAACGGGTATATCAACACAAATTAACTTTGTGATGTAACTGCATTCTTTCTCTTTCTGTTCAATCACAGTCGGTATGAAATTTTCGCCTGCACTGACTTTTAGACCTGGGTGCAGTGAGCACAATAGCCTATTCCATTTTTTCTCTCGTTATTTTAGTCTGCTTCATGTTTACGGCCTTCGCGCATGTCTGGCAGTAACGCTCCGGGAAACTTCGGCTCTGCTGCAGTTTCGCTTCTGTGAGTGACAGCAGAACCAGCACATCTGCGTGTTGTAGGAATCTGACTTATTTATCATGAAGAGTGACAAGAGAGATTGATGGTAATTCCAGCGCAGACGCTAATTCATTGATGTGTAGATGATGACTCAGTGTGAATTCAGATGCTGCAGTACGCAAGCTCACCGTCAGTTTCTGTCTCAAAATTTAAATTCAGATTCAAATGCTTTATTAATATAAAGACATTGCCAAATAAATCAGCCTTACTGTACTACACGTATCGACAAATCAATAATGGATAAAATAGAGAAAAAGACACTTTTAAAAAATACAAGAATAATAGCTACAATTGGCAGTGACCTTGACTCTCTCACTCTCTCTGACTGTCTCACTCACTCTCTCTCTCTCTTGCTGTGTCTTTGTCTCTTCCACTCTCTCGGTCTCTCCCTCTATCTCTTTGGATTAATCGCTCCCAGGCCCCGGATTCTCCATCACTGCGTGTTCTCGGTGTGTTCTGCGCCCCGCGCTCCCCACTCAGCGAGTCTGAAAGGATTTCGCCCATGTTTCTCGCTTTAACAAACTGTCCTGTCACTTAGACCGCGCGCAATCTGCAGGGGTCCGGCGGCTCGGATCCATCTTCCTGCGCCCGCTATCGGCAGAACAGTAAATCCTCTGTCAGCCCGGCACTTCAATTACAGAAAACAACAGTAATGTAAAGTCCCATTCACGCCTACATAAAGTACCGGGAGAGCGTGAAAGACGGACGACCCCGCCTCACATGTACTCGCTGACCCCCGGCTCTGCACCGGCTGGCTGTATCGATCTCCCCGAAAACATCCATCCACGCACATTAGCGGACATTGAATTCTGATATGTCCACTGATGTGAGGTTTGGTTACTTCAGCCCTTTGAAAGGCCATTTGTGAGAAACACATGAAAAAAGAGGGACCCTGGACACTCCCGGGCTGGAAGCGCTTCTAATTGAATAAATGATTTAGCGGGTGCGGGTCTTCGACTCGTTTTCTGCACAGCTCTCTTAATCACTGCGGCGGGCTGGTGTGCTGATGCGCTCGCAAGCGCGAGGGCCGGAGAGAGGCCAGCACTGCTCAAACACTCTGATACACACAGTGTGCTGATCACTGGCTCACCTCTTACACACGCGGACACCAGGAACTCTTCTCGTTTCCTCCGGCCACGTGTGAATTTGCTCTGAGCGTTTCATTCTGACGTGATTTGTGATTTAAGCACAGAGCGGAAATATAAAATGGAGCTGAGAACCAGAATAAGACCCTTTTTGATTCCTTTGTAATTGAACCTGCCCCCAGGTGTTGGGTCACCTTGTCACCACAACCCCCACCCCAAACCCCACCATCCAGCCCCCAAAATACACTGCCATGCAAACTGTACACCTCACAACCAATAGAAACTTGTACATTGGATTGGCACACAAAACAGCAGAGACAGCAGTATGCTTTAATATTTCCTGCAATGACGTGCGCTCCGTGCCGAACGCCCCAGGAGTTCACCGGCTTATATGCGCTCTTGCTTATTGTTACAGTTGTTGTCATAAACATCCCGTTTATTTCACAGCTTGCTTATTATTATTAATATGTACCTTCTCCTGTCGGCTCTCCAGATGGCCTGTTAACTCCCAGACTCTGGAGCAAGCCTGCATCCATGCAGTGGCATTGTAAAAGCAAAGAGAGCACCTGTAAATCGACAGATTGGAGTTCCCAAACCCACTTTTGACATTTAAGGCTGGTTTTGATAGATGGCCAGTTTCGTAGCCCGCCTCCTCGTTACCCCCTCCCCCTCCCCCATCCACTTCGCTCCAGTCCATGTCCTTTACGTGTTCTGGGAACAGGTCTGTGAGGAGGGGTTGGGGGGGGGGGGTTGGGGTTGATTGAAGGCGAGATGGAAGCACTTCCATTCTGCACACAACATTAAACCGGTGGGCATTGGCATTCTGTGCCTGAGTGGTCATTAGAGGCGTCTGGTGATGCGGAGAAAAAGGCGGGCTCGTAAAAAACAGGGCTGCCAGCTCTTTTATTTCACCACCCCTCCCCTCCCCTCCCCGGCCTGCTTTTTACATCCTCGTTAAATCACCTTCATTTAATCACGCCGTCGTCAGGAAAACTGGCTCAGGGTCGCCGTGATGTATGTTGCTTTGGGGGCGATACCTGGAACTGCATTAGACTACAGTTTCAAGGTTAATTGTTCTATAATCCTCACGTGAACTAACATGTCTGCAACTTCTGCATGCAAATATAGTTCATAACTTTTCAAAATATGAACGAGGATCTTTTAGGGCTGTTTATAAATGTTTGTGGTAGCGTAGTTATTGTATGCTGATGTTATCATGACTGTTCCACTTGATTATAACGGGGAGGAAAAAGTCAGTTTTTTGAAGAGCTTTCCCTTATATCTTTTGTTAAGGTAAGATACATTTATTGGAGAAAATGTAAGTTATCATGTATGGAAGATTTTCTTTATTATGAAAAGCTGTACAACATTCTGTATGATAATATGATATTTTTATGACGAACCTGAAATGAGATTCCAGGAACCCGTGAAATCCAGACTCCCGTCAGCAATGGGACTGTTGAGGAAGCGTCTGCTCACCGATGTCTCCGCCTCACAGCATGTTTTACGGAACACCGCCATCTAGTGGAAATTCTTCATCAGTGACAGTCATGTACACACCTATCTCCCAGTTTGTTGATCCATGTGTGAATCGTGTCTCTGAATAAATGATCTGCATACTGTTAGCGTATCAACGTTAATAGTCATTCTGACCACTCTAATGCTAAGGTATCTGAGATGGATGAAACTATATAAAAATATAAAAATAATATAATTTCCAAAGAGAAGACCGGTATCCAGCTCGCTCACATTAGAAAGATGATTAAAATGGTTAAAGTGGGGTAAATGTTAGAAAATTAGTTAATGGTGAAAATATGGAAACATCCAAATGTATGTATGTATGTATGTACTCATTCAAACGGCGTTGCTTTTAGCATAAGTGAAACTGAACAAAGTTTTTAAGTCTTTAACGACAAAAAGGGGGGGTCGTAGGCCTACAGAAAATGCATCGGGAAACTATGTTGATAATATAGTGGCATAAAAGAATTATGAAAGTTAATCCTTTTCAATGTTTTCGTCGGACACATGTCCACACGCTTGTATGCTATGATCCTGAGTTTGCGGCCGAGAAATATGGCTTTCATATTCAGGGTTGTGATTTGCTTTCAGTTGATTGATATTGTTAATTTGGTGTGACTTTCAAATGTGAACAAATGAAAACATCTTTCTCTCTTAATATTATCACCAAGATGCTAGCGAATGGTTGTTTTTCCGCATCGTGCCAATTCCAGCATTGTTCCTGGATATGCAAGCGTCTCAGCGTATTTTATCAGGCAATTTCATGTCAGTAAAACATACAAAAATGATAGTTTATGTACACGCTAGCTGTCATTTTATGGTGGAACCGTGTAAAATTTTGAAACTTGGGAACCAGTATTGAGCTTCCCTCCTTCAAGGTATTCTCAGATGATAGATGTCGCAATCCCCCAGGCTGACACCAAAAGCTGCGTAATTAATGCATCATTTAAAGCGGGCCTCAGCTCGTCGATAAAAGACTTTGATCTCAAGTGGCAGTTTTCGCGCAGGGGAGCGAACAAAGCCGCTACCAAGGCACAGAACCGCGTTTGCATAATTCATTACAATCAGTTCATTACTTTATTAACAAGTGGAGAGAGCTGTGGCGACATAAATTGCGTAAACACAAATTGGACTTGGCTGAATCTTTCATCGTTTTTGATGTTTTTTTTTGTTTTGTTTTTGGCTTCCTTTCATGTAGGACGGGTCCGAGGAAGAACGAGGCGCAGCTGGTGACGGGGACACATCCATCAACGCCTCGTATCCAGCATCTGCTCGTCTGCGGAGATTTCACGTGACGGTGACGTGAGTTTTTAGTAAAGGCCAGCAGGGGTCAGACGAAGAAACCAATGGTGAGGTCAAAGTGACACTTATTTAACAAATTCGAAGAAGGAGTTGGTTTAATTCGCAACAAACAAAAAAAGATTTAATGGCTCACACATATCTCCCGTATTGCTTCTAAACGTTCACTTTTTTACCCCTATAACGACTAAAATGTTTTTCAGAGAACCTCATATTAATGACAACCCAAACGGCGATATTTAATAATTTCTTTATTTATATGGCGAGATTAATAATCACTTCAAGAATTATTTCGTCAAAAAGAGAAAGAAAATGTTCCAGAGGCGAGTTGAACATCGGGCATTTCTGACTTGACAGCATAAAACGCATGAAACGAGGTTTAAAGAAAATGTGGCATATATGAATTGCAATTAAAATAGCCAAGCCCTAGCAGTGATACTCGAAGTTGCCAGGTAACCACATGAAAGGAAATTGCTCTCACTGCTGGTAGTGTTAAGAGACATTTACATTAGCAGAACAGAACACACACTGTCTACAAAAAGACAAAAAAACACGAAATAATTTATTCATCGGTTAACACAAAACATGCTCTGAAAAAAAAATAGCTAAATGTCACGGCTGGCTGCAGCATGCTTTACCGTGGACCTTTCAGTGTAAAAACATATGTGGGATTGTGGAGGAATGATTTAAATAGAAAAATATACATTCATAGACGATCACTGCAGCCGAAAGGGAAATTAAACTGAACCTGGGAAATCATTTTCATGCCTCATGAATTGCTTTCTTTTTTCTGTTTATTAAAACAAACACATTCAGATCTGAACGAAAACCCAAAGCTCTGGTGCAATCTCTAAGAAGCAAACTAGAAAACAAATGATTGAGTAGGCCTACACCATTCAGAGAGAAAACCTACATCCACCTTCATTAGATTTAAAAAACAGAATTACGGGATCACAGGAAAAATATTATATATAAAGAAATATATATAATGAAATTATCTTTAATTATAATTATGCATTATGTATCACCCGTTACTTGCTCTTTTCAGTGATGCTGATTCATGGGGCATTTCTGCATACATACATGCTTGAATACAGAATAAGTTAATATCATCGGTAATGTCACATTCTTCCAATGTGAGGTTAATGTTTTCTGAGTAATAAGAAACAGGGGTGCAGTGTGGCACAGTGGCTTATAACTGTAAGGTTTCTGGTTCAATTCCCTGCTGGGGCACTGCTGTTGTACCCTTGTACAATTTCCTTAGTAAATATCCAGCTGTATAAATGGATAAAATTGTAGCCTATGTAAGACACTCTGGGTAAGAGCGTCTGATAAATGATGGTAATGTAATGTAATGAAACAGTCACATGTTTGAATGGCTTCAGAAATTTACATCCCCTATATTTCCACTCCACTGGGTCTCAGTCGGGAGTCTAGACCAGTGTTTCTCAACCCTACTCCTGGCGGCACCCTGTCCTGCATATCTTCTATCTATCCTTGCTCTACCTACCTGAACTCATCAGTGGCACGTTTTATTAGCTGAGCACACCTGATTTAATAAAGCAGCAAGGATAGATAGAAGAAATGCAGGACAGGGTGCCGCCAGGAGTAGGGTTGAGAAACACTGGTCTAGACAACAGCAGCAGATTCACGTTCATCCAAACTTCAGTATTTCTGGGGTCGTTTCAGTCCTTCCCTCCCAGAGAGTGATCCTCTGGTTAGCACCTCATTTAATCTGGGGTGTGTTTAACAAGGTGCCAAACAGTGAGTTTAATTTAAGTGGGTATAATTTAATCAGCAGTTTCCCACAGGCCATTCAGACAATTATCTCTGTTCTGATATTGTCGACTGTGGCTCGAAGAAAGGAACTGAGATCATTTTGTGATAACATTTATTTATTTTTTCATTTTTATTTTCTCTGGTATGCATAAGCAGTGGGGTGGGGGGGATCATATAAACAAACAGGCAAAGAAAACAACAGTGGCTTCCAGAACTAAAGCTGAGCTGTCACCTTTGACTGAATATGTTTTTTTTATTACCATAATTTTTATTTAAGGATCCTGAGAAAGAAGATTGATTCCACCTCAGCATTCAGAGGAGTTCCCTGAACTCCAGGCACTGCTGCCCACGTTGGAACACATCAAGAGTACAAACTAAAGGCATTATGAAAAGAGCTTGTGTGGGACCATACTGTACCCTTTCAGAGACAGGCCTGTCCCTCTAGACACTGCTGTCTCGCTATAGCTACATCTCTCAAGGCAGCCCCTAAACATACTTCCTCTGCTTCCCTCGTTCTAAGGAGCGTTCCTCAGCTCTATAAGTGACCCTGCTTTTTGGGACACGACGCCGTGCGCCCTCACCTCCAGGGGTGCTCCTGCGCGCCTCTGTTTGCGATCGAAAACGAGAGTCCGTCTCCCCGCCAGAGGAGACGATAACATCGGCCGGAGTCAGAAAAAAAGAACGTCTCCTGTCGGTTCTGGTGGACGAGAGAGGCTCCCCAGAGCTCAGTCTGGCTCTGAACACGAGGCGTAGTGGATGTAGCACCAGTCATTTACAGTACTCACATCGCTCACAGCAC
This sequence comes from Megalops atlanticus, assembly GCA_019176425.1. Taxonomy (NCBI): domain Eukaryota; kingdom Metazoa; phylum Chordata; class Actinopteri; order Elopiformes; family Megalopidae; genus Megalops; species Megalops atlanticus. The sequence continues at coordinate 3,522,692 of CM032878.1, forward strand.
GAAACAAGCCTTCTGCTCAACCGAAACATTCACAACGTATCTACAGATGCTGCCTAAGACTCCAGATGAGTAAGTAACAGAAGAGAAGACACAGGACAGAAACATAACCACCATAAACGTCTAGATTCAGTCTGCATCAGAGGAGCAAAAGAGGGATTCTGGAGTTCAAAGCGTGATGAAGGAAAGTATGCATAAGACTGTCTCACATTAATGATTCATCATAATATGATATCAAAGATAAAAGTACTCTATAGAAACCTGTAATCCTGTGTGGGAGGTTAAAATGGAAAGTACAAATATTCAGAAACTGTCCAAGAGAAATAAATAAATAAATACACCATCCAGATGCTCTCTTAACAGACAGTACACACAGACAATGAAGTGCGTACACACACACACACACACACACACACACACACACACACACACACACAATGATATCCACACCTCGTGATGATGAAAAGGATGGAGATAAATCAAATCTTTCATAACCAGCAAAGGAATAGGCAATATCATAAATGAAGGAAATCCCTTAACATTAACAAAGCAAGATCCAAGCATGACCTGTAGGGAATAGAAAAAACTCAAACTAAAGGCTGTATCTTATCTCTCTGCACTGTCAACACCGGGGCTATCCTTATGCTCATCATTCACAGCTGTTCTGTTGAGACCTGGTCGTGTCTCAGGGGAACTCCGGAACGCAGTTTCTATACAGGTGAGCTCAGTGTCCGACACATTCACTAATCACCTGAGTCGCAGGTGCAAATCTGCATATAGAAAGCCCATTGGCCGATGTGAATTGTTTCTCTCCAGCCAATGGAAGGCAGCTCTGAACAAACAAATAAACCACCACTGAAAAAGGAATGAAAAAAACACGTATTAACTGAAAAGTGCCTGTATTATCAGTTATAACAACAACACAGTTCTATACACTACCAAAGAGGAAAATAAGAGTTTTGTTAATGAAAGAACTCAACGTAGCTACTGTAAGACATTCTTCTCAACACAACTTGTGTTTTTGTTTTTGTTTTTTTTTCATCAAGCACAGCTGATGTTCCATACGCACAGCACAGCTATCCTCCGCGCAGTCATGAATTTGGTCATTCTTCTGAAATCTCAAATGTCTGAAGCCGGGACAATGGCTGAGGTCAAAAGGTCAAAGAAAAAAAAATCCACTCCTTTCTGACCTCAGGTTTAATGTTGAGACTCTGAGGGCTGTGATCCAGCGTGTCCGCCCCCGCATGGACACACCCATCCGCGCACTCCCAAACGCACCTACACCCACACACAACAACCACAAACATGTGTGCAGCTCACACACACAGATACGCACACACACACACACACAAACACACACACGCGCGCACACACATGGACGCGCCATGGGGTTCCAGAATCGAGAGTTTCGCATCGATCTCAGAACATCCCTGCGATGCGTGCTGTCCTGCAGGAAAAAGTGCGTCCACCTCGCTGTCCCTGCTGTCTATGTACATGTCCTGGCGTCGGCCAAGTCTACGGCGGCGTCCTTGTTTTTGGGAGGAGTTGGGGGGTTGGGGCGGTGTGCAAAAAAAAGAAAGATCCCCTCAGCCCGTGGTCAGCTCTGAATTCGGGGGTTCCAGAGTCTCTGCCACCTCCTCCAGCTCGTCCAGCAGCTCGGTGAAAGAGGGCCGTCGGAAGGCCTCCATCTGAGTGTGTGAGAGAGGGAGAGAGGGGTGTCACACACGGTTCACCTGTGACCTGAGACTTCACTCACAGACATATGGCACAGGCCTCTCTCACAGCAATCACACAATCACATCTGACTTACATTACTAACAATCTATCACTCTAAAAACGGTTTATCAGAGAGGATTACATAACATTTATGTAACATTTGTAACATTTTACAACACAGTGCAGCTATAAATGATTAACAAAGAATTGCAATTCATTACACATCATTTAGAAACACAGCTAGTGTTTAGTCAAGTATTAAAAAATATTAATAACTGTGTTGCTAGGGAAGAGCCCAAGGTAGCCAGATTATGAAAATTCTACACAAATTTGTGTAGATCTACTTTTGAGAAGTAACTGCATACTGCGTAGCAACAGTAGATACTGTAACCTTCATATACTTTATGGATCTAGTGATTTTTAAAAGTGTAACTTTAATACACTCAGGAGATGCGTGATTATCCAGTGTAACTAATGTAATGTGTGTGCATGCAGCTGCAGGAATCCAGGTTGAGCACAGGCCCAAAGGGTGCGAGGGCCCCGCCCCACCCTGGGACTTGAACCTGCAGTGTTCTGGTTCTGTGCCAGGCTGTGCCAGGCTCAATGCCCTCTGTGCCAGGCTGGCGGCGGGTCCACTCACCAGGCAGCAGCTGGCTGCCAGCTCCAACACGCGCGGTGGGCACCCCTTCACCATTTCCCGAAACGCCGACACGTCCAGGCCGTAATCCTGCCGACACAGAACAGCTCTGCCCTTAAACGGTCCGCCCCCACAAAGAGACTGTGGTGACCTCATTTCCCCAGCGGAGTCTTTCTATTTTTATTTTTTTAAATTCCCTGCAAAGCAATGATCACACTTTGTACAGCTGGTAAATAGCTGATGAAACTGTAAGATTTTCAAAAAGGTACACAAATTAATCAGGATGAGCAAAATTTTGAGTCCAGGACACATCTCTGCATTTATCAGCAGTGGATGGGGGGGTGGGTGGGTATTGTGGGGGTTTACCAAAGATCTAGATTTATTTAGATGTGATTGGTAGCTGTGATGTTACGCTGGTATGTAACAGTGTGACAGTACGGTGAAGTGGTGTAACAGCTTCATCCTGTTCTTCTCATTTGTACAAAACCGAAATGCAAAGCAAACAATGGTTTTCTTTTTTGTAGTATAGTAATGGTTTTTAAATATCACTGCCAGCCCTCACATTGTTAAAATGAGAAATGGTATGAACGAGCAAAGGTTGCTGGTCTGTCAGAGAGATTAAAAAGCCCTTTCGCTCGTCCGATGCAATGGAGTCAAAGAGAGAGATTAAGCCTGAATTATCTTCCCTGCAGAGAGCAGCTGAGGTCAACTTTCAGTCACTCCCGCTGATGCGTCCCGGTCCATTAAAAATCAACAATTATTAAGATCCATTCAGGACACAGAGGATCAGAATTAACAATGATTCCTATGGTCAGGTCACACAAAGAACAATAACTTTAACCTTAAACTAGAATCATAACTATCTATCTTTTGCTAGGACTCACACTAGAGAATGTTGTTCTTGTTCAAAGCACCTTTCCATCTATTCCTTTGAAGTACAGTACACAATCTGTGTCACAACCTTAGTATCATTAAAAAATCATACTGATTGGTTAGATGCATTTAATCTATGGAACACTCCATAAAAATTGTATTCCCAGCAATGAATACAATTTGCCACAATTTATTTAGATGCTGTTTTGGTGTGAACAACCTCATTTGTTTGATCTTACAATTTACAAGTATTACAAGCACCTTACAATTGATCTATAATGTTGATATAATGTCGTTTTCAGTGTGAACAGAGCTTTACTGAGGGACAGTGAAGATGATTGGCTAGAGTGAGCTCATACAAAAATGCACGACAGCACCTGTGTCATGACAAGTTAACCCCTTCTGTGAAACATCACAGTGTACAATAGTGTACACTTTAATTACAGTGCACCAGGAAATTCAAAATCCATTATTTGTATTTTAGTGAGTATTTACGAAGAAATAACAGCGGTGTTCTCATACTCCAACTTGCACATGGGGAAGTGGAGCTTGATGAACTTCCATAACAGGTAGAGATACAACATGGTATCAATCACTGACACATATGCACTGATCAGAAGGCTTTGATCTCCACAGCAAACCACTTTAACTGAGATTCAGATCAGGGAGTCAGTGTGACAGTGTGTGACACCCCCACTCAACAGTGGCTTCTGGCATTTCCCATTCTACATACAGATGAAAGAAGTGTACTTCCTGGACAGGAGGTGGTTGTGGGTGTCAGGAAATGCCTTACTTGGGTCCTGGGAAGTATTTCTGGGTCAGCAGGGATTCGGGCCAGAATTTCACACAGAACAATCCCGAAGGAAAACACATCCACCTGGTGAGAACAGGCAGAACAGCAGTTTCAGTAAAGGATCTGTTCTATTCGAGTGGTTATTCAGCTTCGTGTTTGGCATAACCAGCTAATACTCCTTCCCCAGGCAATGTAACACTTAATTCATACTCTCATTAAACATGCATTTTAAAAGATGATAAAGTTAAAATAGTGTTTTTGTTCTCAGAAAAAAATCACTATTTTGCTGCTTAATGAGATCATCCATTATGTTGTATGGGGGTGAAAGGGAGGCCATCAAAATGCTGCTCCAGTAGGAAAAAACACACAAAAGGTGGTAGATGTTGCTAATACAAATATGAGAAATAAAACTCTGCTAAAACTGAAAGATATTACCTTTTAAATCATCAAGTAGGCACTTCAGCCTCACATATATTAACAGACAAACAGTAACAGCTCTGTATCTGTGAGTAAAGCCTGATGTGAAGTGTTAACACAGAACTGTTTCAACTGCACTCCAACGCTGCAGTAGTTAATTGAAGACTTCAGTGTCATGTAATGGAGTGTGATGGTTTGTGACAGCTAGTGACGGCCTGTGATGGTCTCTGATGGTCTGTGATGGTTTGTGACACTTAGTGATGGTTAGTGACACTTAGTGATGGTCTGTGATGGTCTGTGATGGTTTGTGATGGTCAGTGATGGTTTGTGATGGTCAGTGATGGTCAGTGGCGGTTCGTTACTTTGCGGTCGTAGGGCTCTCCTCTCAGCATCTCCGGGGCCATCCAGAAGGCGGAGCCCACCAGGGACAGCTTCCGCTCCGGGTCCTTGGCGGGCACCTCCACCACCTCCCGGGCCAGCCCGAAATCCGTCACCAGGGCCTCCCGCCCCCGCGGTGTCACTCTGATCAGACAGTTCTGCACAGACAGACAGACGGACACACGGACACACGCTGACCCCCGGATTCGTTCAAAGCCGCCAAAGTATCTTCAGCCAAAGTGCTATTCATTTACAACCGCCAAACCATCTTCAGCCAAAGTGCTATTCATTCAAAACCGCTAAACCATCTTCAGCCAAAGTGCAATTCATTCGAAACCGCTAAACCATCTTCAGCCAAAGTGCAATTCATTCGAAACCGCTAAACCATTTTCAGCCAAAGTGCAATTCATTCTAAACCGCTAAGCCATCTTCAGCCAAAGTGCTATTCATTTACAACTGCCAAACCATCTTCAGCCAAAGTGCTTTCCAATCACTGTCCCTTCAGAGTAACCGAGTGCTGCACTACATCAAAGCGCGTCCCCTTCAGATGGCTCGCTGGTTGATTGAATCCAATGGATAGTGTACTCAGACATAGTTTGATTACATGGTATATGAAGAAAAAGCTAATTACAGTGCAGAACATACAAACATTAACACCTTCAATCACAATGGTAATACTTTGTTTTCATTGCTTATAGTTTCTCTATTGTGGTTCCACTTTATCTGAATCTGTGCTGCCCTTGCTTTCATTAAACCGATCTGCCAGAAGGGGGCAGTGAATTGCAACCTAATTCTACGCCATTATGCTGCATCTCTCTCTCTCGCTCATTCTCTCTCTCTCTCCCTCCCTCTCTCCCTCGATGATAATTTTCAGGCACCAGTTGTGGAGCCTGGAGGCAGCTAACCATCACATACGATTACTAAATTCCCTTTTATCTGTTTGGTGCTGCGTGTCAGCTGTGATTACACCTGGACTGGCTTGAGGCAAACCAAACTGACTCTCTCTCTCTGTCCCCCTCTCTCTCTCCCTCTCTCTCTCTCCTCTCTTGAGCAGGAGAGGGGAATTGAGAAAAGTGGAAAGATAAGTGTTGGATTTCCACTGTCACTCTTCAGCTGAACACGGTCCCCTTCATGCACTAACGCGTGATGGTTTCAGGGAGCACTGTCTGAACCGTCTGTTCAGTAATTCCCCAGGCCCTGATGCATTATGCAGATCTGACCCCCACACTTCTAATGAGCCACAGCAAACACATAACCCACTCTGTCCGCTGTCTCTTTTACATGAATGTCCTCTGAGCCTCAGTATGTGTGTGTATGTGTTTGTCTGTGTGTGTGTCTTTGTGTGTGTGTGTATATATACGTGTGTGTGTGTATGTGTGTGCACATGTATGCATAAGTGTGTGCTTGTGTATGTCAGGCTTTTACTCCCGGCTACTGGTGATCATGGTTCTGACAGACAGGAGAGAACCGTCAGCAGCGGAGCCATTTCACCGTGTACCCAGGGCTTTGCTGGCCGCTGCCGCGGGAAAGCAGGCCAGGGTTTCCGGGGTTTCCGCCTCTGTTTCTGCCTCTGTCTCTGCCTGTTTCTGCCTCTGTCTCTGCCTCTGTTTCTGTTTCTGCCTCTGTCTCTGCCTGTTTCTGCCTCTGTTTCTGCCTCTGTCTCTGCCTCTCCCTGTCTCTGTATCTGCCTCTGTTTCTGCCTCTGTTTCTGCCTCTGTGTCTGCCTCTGTTTCTGCCTCTGTCTCTGTCCCTGCCTCTGTCTCTGCCTCTGTTTCTGCCTCTATTTCCGCCTCTGTTCCCCATTAGACGGCGAGCCGCCGCCCGCCCTGCCTTCCAGCCGCTAGCCTGTGATTACGCTGCTGTCTGGGGATCACTCCAAACCGTAACCACCCCCTAATTTCTCTCCCTCAGCTAAAATTAGTGCTGGACATCACCCTCCTGCCAAGGCCCACGACGGGTTCCCAATACAGAAGTGGGTTCGGGTTGAGTTCGGGTCAGTGTCAGTCAGTCGGGGGGAAGGGGGGGGGACCTCTGTGTGAGTTTGGAGGAAATTCATCGACTCCACTGGGAACAATTACTGAAACCATATCGGAGTGGTTTACAAAATAAAAAGAATGCCGTCAGAACGCAACTGAAATCACACTGTGTTTTTCCTGCTATTTCCTGCTCTCCTCCCTCCCTCCCGAGTTCTGGTCAGGCTCCCAGCATGCCTCTGCACTGTGTCTCTTCTTAAAGAATTCTTTGAGAGGTCCCATGCAGCCAAAAATGTCGAAAACATCTGGTCCCGGCCTGCAGCGGAACTGGCCCTGTGATCAGGTGGGTGCAGGTTTGAATCCGTTGTGGGGCACAGTCATCAAACCCTGCAAGGCACTTAACCCGAACAGTGCTGTATGAGACTGTAGTATATCAGCCCCCTCTTGATCTGCTAAGCAAATAAAAGATAAATAATATTACGAACCCAATGAGAGCCCTTGGGTTCATAGTATTATTTATCAACATACTACTATATGTATATACAAGTAGAATATTTTGAACTATAAACCTGATCTGCTCTTTTTACTGCTGGAAACCGCATTCATGGTGTTAAATCTTTAGCCTTTTCTGTTCTTAGCGAGCACAGAGATAGTCTGCATCTCCCTGTGATGCATAAGTGCAGTTCTGTGCTTGGAGTTCGGCTCCTTTTGATCAAGAGAACAGGAAAAAACACAGGAAGATGCCAAGAAGCAGAGAGATGCTTCATGTGCAGCCTGGCTCCTCTGAGCCCAGGAGTGAAGCCCTACTCCCTCAGACAGCATGTTGCTGCCCTACACGTCAGCACACAGTCATTAGTATGCTGATTCCGCCACAGCGTTCGCCTCCAAACAGGCGGTGAGTGGGACGCTCTCAGCCTCCTGCTTTTAGAGAGTGTGTGGTGTGTGTGTGTGTGTGCTGTGTGTGTGTGTGTATGTGTGTGTGTGTGTGTGTGTGTGTGTGTGGTGTGTGGTGTGTGTGTGAGTGTGTGTCAGTCTGTGTGTCTATATGTGTGAGTGAGTCCGTGTGTGTGTGTGTGTGTGTGTGTGTGTGGTGTGTGTGTGTGTGTGTGTGTGTGTCAGTCTGTGTGTCTATGTGTGTGAGTCTGTGTGTGTGTGTGTGTGTGTGTGAGTGAGTGAGTGTGTGTGTGTGTGTGTGTGTGTGTGTGTGTGTGAGTGAATCTGTGTCTCTGTGTGTGTGTGTGTGTGTGTGTGTGTGTGTGTGTGTGTGTGTGTGTGTGTGTGTGTGTGTGTGTGTGTGTGTGTGTGTGTGTGTGTGTGTGTGAGTGAATCTGTGTCTCTGTGTGTATGTGTGTGTGTGTGTGTGGTCTGTCTGTGTGTGACAGTGGATTACTTCACACTGACCCATTGTTCCCTTGCGAAGCAGAGCCACTGTTTGCGTCTGTGTGGAACGACACCCTTTAGAACAGGAGACCATTAACATGACAATATGGCCGCTCTTCCTGCCCTGGCCCCTGTGTTCACAGACTCGGCCTGAACTCACACAGACCCTGGCAACCAGGACAGCTGTCACACACAAGGCTGTGTAGTGTTTTAGCTCTACAGAGCAAGGGAGGGAGAGAGAGAGAGAGGGAGAGAGGGAGAGAGGGAGAGAGGGGGAGAGGGAGAGAGGGAGAGAGGGAGGGAAAGAGGGAGGAGAGCCCAAAGCCCAGGCCAGATCTCCGCATGACTGCGGCCTGCTTCATGTCTCGGGTTTCTCTCTTCCTGAAAAACCTTTTCATTTAAAAATCCCTTTTGACTATTTTTAAACCCCTGCAGGGTAAAGTTTAGCGTGGAAACTTTCAGCCTGATTCAGATTCTGAAACATGTTAGCGTTTCATGCACAAATGGTAAAATTGCACAGTTGTGCAGTAACGCACTGGTAAAATAGTACATTAGTAAGACACAATATTAGCATAGCAGTACAATAGCACCACAGCTCAGTAGCACGGAAGCTCAGTACAGCAGTAACAGTGAAGAGGGCAGCAGTGTGGCATAGTGGTAAGGAGCAGGGCCCATAATCAAAAGGTTGCTGGTTCAGTTCCCTGCTGGGGCACTACTGCTGTACCTTTGGGCAAGGAACTTAACCCAAAATTGCCTCTGCAAATATCCAACTGTATAAATGGACAACATGTAAAAATTGGCACCTATGTAGGTCTCTCTGGATAAGAGCATCTGCTAAATGACAGTAATGTAATGTAATGAAAGTGGTGAAGTAGTGAGCAGCCAAGCCTGTGTTTTAATTTAAGCCTGTGCAATACAGGGACCCAGTTAGCCGTAAACCTCACCTATCAATCACTACGTGAACAGTTTGAGGACACGGCAGCCGAGCAGGAATGGATCGGAAATGTGCGGAATGCTGGCGTGTGAGAGGCCCAAGCCCGGCGACAGGTCCGTCCCCAGCGGCGGCCGGCATGCCGAACGTGCTTCCAGCCAGCCACGTTCCCTCCTCTCCCCTTCGAGGGGAACCGGTTTCCGGGAGTCCGTAGGCGTGACACAAAAGCCCATTAATGCACGCGTGCACCCTCTCCCACCCGCTGCGGTTCCACTCAGTTCCACCTCCCAGGGAATGACTCCGCCCCTGAGTGGAGCGAGACGACCGCCGCCTCACAGCCCTGCAAACGCCTCTCACTTCCACCCCTGTCCTCCCCATCGCAGACAGAACGAAAGTCAATCTCTCCACTGCGTCACATGCGAAACAGATGCAACGCAAAACACCTGGTGCGCCGGCCTTCGGCAGCAAAGCGCTGGTTTCAGTGGGCGGAAGGGCCCCCTCTCTCTGTCGCCAGGCCTACCTTGGAGTTGAGGTCCCTGTGGTAGATGTTCTTGTAGTGGAGGTAAATCATGCCTCGCGTGATGTCAGAGGCCAGGTCCACCTTCTCGCGCCAGCAAAGGGGCACGTCCTTCCTGGCCAGCAGCTCCTCCAGGCAGCCCCCACTCACATACTGCAGGGCAGAGAGGCCTTCAGACACCCCCCCTTCCACAGACACCGCCTTCCACAGACACCCCCCCTTCCACAGACACCCCCCCTTCCACAGACACCCCCCTTTCCACAGACACCGCCTTCCACAGATACCCCCCCTTCCACAGACACCCCCTCTTCCACAGACACCCCCTTCCACAGACACCGCCATCCACAGATACCCCCTTCCACAGACACCCCCTTCCACAGATACCCCCTTCCACAGACACCCCCTTCCACAGACACCCCTTCCACAGATATCCCCCTTCCACAGACACCCCCTTCCACAGACACCCCCCTCTTCCACAGACACCCCCTTCCACAGATACCCCCCCCTTCCACAGACACCCCCTTCCACAGACACCCCCTCTTCCACAGACACCCCCCCACACTTCTATTCCCGTTTTGTCGTTTGGCAGGCACCCTTACAGCAAATTACAAAGCAAAGGCACACGAGCGCATATTTCCTAAGGCCACATGAAGAACAGCACATTCAGAAAAAAAAACAGACCACATCTGGACATGTGTCAGAACACCATACATGCAGTACCGTAATAACCAGTGCTGAAAACACAGAGTGATGCAATATTCCAGGATTTCAACATCCAGTCTCAAAGTATGAGAATGCCCTTAAGATATACATTAAAAAGGCACGATTGAAGTGCTATAACCCGGTAAGGCAGCCAAGACGCAGCCTGATGGGCCAGGTCTGCAGGCTGTGGTGGGTGTTGGCCGGCGATTCGGCCGAGTCCTCAGGCTTTTTCACACGGGGCTCCCACGGTGTCTGCCTGACTCCCGTGTGAATTTCGCAGCGGGGGAACGCACTACACCTGCCCATTTTATTGGCTGTTGGTTTTTTGGTGAATTTTGGGGGGGGAAATTCCCCTGGGGGTTTTGCGCTTGGTGTTCTGTGATTTGTGATGAAGCTGTGATGGTGTGTTCTGAAGCCGTTTACTCTGAAGAGCAGGACGCAGCTCCGTTAGTTTCCCACTGTAAGCTGGGGGAGGTTAAAGGGCATCACCCCGGACACCTCCAGCCAAATCAGTGCCCCGAGTTTTGCCTACAAAGTTTCCTCGTAGACAAAAAGTTAAATGAAAAGTCTTTAAATAAATAAATAAATAAATGCGGCTGGAATAAATGTCAGTTGCCTCCCTACTCTTTAAGAGATCATGATGTTTGCATATACGAAAAGCATTGCTGGAGTGTAATGGGATGAAGCCTGAAAGGAATGCCCATATGCATAAAACCTTTACCCAGGAGTGGGAAGCAAACTGAGGTACGCTACACAGGTAAAAAACTCCCTCAGGGACATCAGGAAACCCAGGCCCATGTAACTAGGGCTTTTAGCTTAATTCACCCATTCCGAACATCTCTCAGCTCTGATAACATTGAAGTGCTGGGAAGCTATGCTCATCTCTACCCGAACAGCCTCTAACAACACATATCTGTCTCATCTAATCAAGCACACTGCCAGAGAGCAGAAAACTCACCTCCAAAATTGGGTAGAGCTTATCTTCCTTCACACAGATTCCCAGATACCTACAACCAAAGATAACAGCAAAGTTCCATTAAATGAATTCCTTTTATCGCAGAACGCGGCTTTAAGTGGTATCTGGCAATCAACACCTGGCTTACAACTGAAGATTTATCGGTTCCGAAGCATGTCTATTACAGAAACATTGCTAATACAGCTGTATTAACTAAAAAAAAACATAGCTTGAGAGTGTATGTGGATGTGCTTTTGTGCATGTGTTCAGGACATATTCCTTTGTAGGCAGCAAATACCTTTGTTCTAGTGGAATCTGAGAACTGCTAATTGCTGCGAAACAGAATACATACACTCAACAATGATGAACAGTCCATTAGTTTTTTCCTCTACACTTTGAACAGACTCAGTAATTGGGGGCCCCAAGGCCTATATCCTGCTTGTATCACCCCCCTCCTCCTCCACTCCAAACAAACACACATACACACAAAAGATCCCTGTGTGTGTTCTCTGCTGTAATAGTAATTAAAGTTCCCCTTGGTACCAGTCTCCCGCTGTGTTCAGCATACTCCTGCCATTAGCCATTAGCGCTGTGTGCTCTGACCTCAGCACATATTGTACGCAGATTGATAAGAGTTTCTCCGAAACCTTGTGTGAACCCCTTCTGAAGTGGCTGAAGTGAGGGGTTTGTCCATGCTAACAGTGTGTCCTGGCTTGCTACGTAGTCACCTTGAAAGGCCTGGCCACACCAGCGTGGCTTGTGACTAAGCATTATCTTATTCATATATTGACTGTACACTCCTTGACTGTACTGCACCCAGCCCAAACCCCTCCCTTCCCCCCCTCGCATGCTACCACGCCCGCCTCCAGCATGCATTTTTGGGCTTTGGAAGGGTATTATTTGCCTTGTGGGAACAACAGAACATCTGGTGCTTGGCAGCTATTGGACGCCTGTTTTACTGATTTGCCTGTTTTACAGAGCTTGCATTTTCACGTACTACCCAGCGATAAGACTATGCTCAGTGTGCTGGTGTAGTATGATAGCATCATCCCCGTCTGAGATTCAAACCCAGAACATCTTGTTGCAAGTCAAGCCCCCTGGAGACTGAGGTGCAACATCACCTCATCAATAAATGAATGGTGTTGAAATGATTACTCAAGAGGGTCAAAGGTTCAAAGCCCTCACTGCCTATCCCACAGCAGGTATGTAACATGAACAAGACAGGTGCATTACAGTCACACACCAGGTCACAGCTGATCGTTTACCTGAGAGAAGGGGGGGCTGAGGACAGACAGGGGCTGGGAGAAGAAAGGGGGTAGGTGAATATTTGATGGGTGTTAAAGGGGGAGCTTGCCTGACGATGTTGGGGTGTGACAGTTTCTGCAGCAGACTGATCTCTCTCACAATGCTGTCCTGGTCCACGTCGTTCTTGTAGATCTTCACCACCATCACCTTTCTCGTCGTGTTGTGCAGCACCTGGCCAGTAGAGAGAATGGGGGGAATGGGGTAATGGTTCTGGAGGATTGTCTAGAAGAACCTTGAACACTGCAAGAGCTCTATATTACTGCAAAGTGGATACAGACAAGGAATCACCAGGTCTTGATGGGATTCCCCAAAGTTGTTATTTAGCTATTTGGGATGGTGTGGGTCCACTTATCCTAAACTCTATAAATGGCTCCATAAGAGCTATCACATGCTGTCAATCACTGACTCTTATCAACCAATAAAAAGAATTTGCTCTCCGTGTAAAACATGATTGGTGCAAAGCACTGAAAACACATGATAGATCCAACCAGTTTTGCATTCATGTCGCCTAACTCCTCTGTCGCTACGGTAACCATCTCTAAAATTATTGCTTAGACTGTAGATTTGATATGTTTCATAACCACATTCATCTGTGCTTCCAGAGTTCAATAATGCTCAATACCCCTGCTATTTGGAATGATTATCTCAAATCGCAAAACACAAAGTCACATTACTGTATATTCATTGATTTGCAGTCTCATAATGTAACTGTAGTTGATCTCCCACTCTGTTGCTGTTAAAGGACAGTGTGATGCATCAAACTGATACAAAGTAGAACTCGCTAGCGATCCAGGCTAATTAAATGCCACTTCAATCAGGGGAGAACAATCAATCACTCTCTCAAACCATACCACACATCCCGTGGCAACGGTGGTGATTGCAGGCAGAGGAAAGAAATGAAATGAAATGATAATGAGGGGAAACGGCAGGGGAATCGGCACATGCAGGCTGCTGCATCAGGGGAAACGGCACATGCCGCCCACAGCGCTCCTCCTTTGCACCGCGGCGTGGAGCACGATTTACCGGGCTGGGGTTTGGATGGTTATGTAAGAGGCACAGCAGGGCTCCGCTCTGTGCGTGTGTGTGTGTGTGTGTGTGTGTGTGTGTGTGTGTGTGTGTGTGTGTGTGTGTGTGTGTGTGTGTGTGTGTGTGTGTGTGTGTGTGTGTGTGTGTGCGTGTGTGTGCGTGTGTGTGTGTACTCTGTGTGTGCGTGTGTGTGTGTGGCTGTGCCTTGTTGTGTGCGCTGGTATCCGATGCTGGCGCGGACCCGCTGGGGGACCCATGGGTGCATCTCGATTACAACCGGCGGCACAAAGCGCGTATTCTCTGGGGCTCCTGGGAGAGAGAGCATGCGAATGCGCGGGGCGCCGGGCATGGCGGCCGCAGGGGTCTTACTTCCTCTATACCGGGACGCCGCCAGTTTTTGGTTCACACACCGTCGCCGCCCTTTTTTCAGGAGACGTGTGATTGGCTGTTTTGGACAGGTTCCTCAGAGACGAGCTCGTGCGTTTCGCGTAGCACAGGGGGAGATATGTGAGGAATGCAAATCTTGGCTTGGGGACAGTGAGAACCGCTGCACGGCATACGCAGTGCCGTGCATATTTCCAGTCAGACCCTCTTCAGCCTCCCTGGGCGAGACCGTGAGATGCTATCTGAACAGCGTTCCGGCCTGACGCAAATATGCCAACAAACTGACCTAACAATCGTGATTTGGCCTGGGGATGCAATACCTCAGACCAAGACAAGCGTTTGCACGAGGATGTACGGTACATGCTCCTGTGACCACACCTGCGGCCCCGGGCCTCTGCCAGACCTGCACAGCTGCACGCAGTGGGAAAGGAGCAGCCCTGAGGCCTCTGCGGCGCGACTGTCCTGCAGGCAGTTTGAAGAGGGAACATTCAGTCACTGCTCACTCAGAACTCACGCGGTGCATTTCATATTTCTCATTTCTCTGCGTTCCTCAGAAAGCCAACATCCTTTGGATGACACATCCTTAAAGAGCTCTCTCTTTCTCACTCTCTCTCCCTCCTGCTCTCTCTCTCTCTCCTGCTCCCCCCTCCCTGTCCTGCTCTGTCCGCCTCTCTCTTTCTATCTCCCTCTTTCTCTGACTCCCTCTTTCCCACTCCCTCTCTTTCCCTCTCTCCCCCCCTCTCCTCCTCTGTCTCTCTGTCCCCCTCTCTCTCTCCCCCCTCCCTCCCTCTGTCTCGCTCCCTCCCTCCTCCCTCTCCCTCCCCCTCTCTCCCTCTCTCCCTCTCTCCCTCTCTCTCTGAAAGAGTGATGGTTATGATGGGGGGAGGACAGAGAAGAGTAAAGGTTGAGAGGATGAGAAAGCTCGGTAAATGGAAAGAAACTCGCAGAGGAGGGAGCGGGAGAATGAAGTGCCCTGACAGGCAGGTCGTCCTCACAAGGAACGCAGAATCATTCATCTGCTATCGCTGCCGTTATCTCCCTGCTGCAAAACAATTCAAAAATGCACTTACTGGATGCTGAGACCCCCCCACCAAACCCCCTTTCTCCCCAGAATCCATCTTTACACTTCAGCCTCAGTCTCTGCCTGCTGAGAGTAGAAAGGGGGCTTGCATCCAAAAAAAGTCAGACTTTTCATTCATGGATGAAAAGGGAAAAGGTGGCACTTAAGGCATGCCTTTTTCTGCTTTTCACTTTAATGTGTAGATGGGGGAGGGGCTACTTTCACTTGTACTTGGTGGTCTGGCTGAGGGAGATTTGCAAAATAACCAGCTGTTTTTTTTAGTTTCAGATGGATGGCTTTTTAAAAAGTCATTCTTTCTCTCTCTTTGTCCCTCTCTCAATCTCCCCCTCTCAGCCTCCCCTGCTCCAAGATGCTCTCATAACATTCAGCTTTGCAACGCCACTGCAGCGGCGTGGAGTTTGTCATAGAAGAGCGTGGCGCTTTCGGCTGGCGGGTACCTTGTAGACTTTGGAGAAGAAGCCGCTCCCGATGAGCTCGGCGGTGAAGTTCTCCCAGAATTCCAGCTTTCGCACGGCGGTGCGCAGCTTCTGCCAGCGGTCCACGTGGTAGTAGGTGTCGGACGACTCGCCGTACAGGGTGGGGCTGCTGGGCTCCGAGGACACGTCCACCTCACACATCCTGGGGACGTCGGCTGGGGGGGACACAGGACACGCCCAGTCACGACACCTCCCCACCAATCACGGCCCTCCTCACTCACCACCCTGTCTTTAATCACACAGCTTTTGCATTGCTTACGGCTCTTGCAATACTGTCCTATCTGCTGAACACGAATTAGCATCTCAGCAACAGCACTAATTCCCTGGCCCTACAAAGACCATTCGCCAGGAACACGTAAATGCCATTCTGCAACAGGCTGAATAGTTTCTTTATAATATTGTAATAGGCTATAATAATAGTATTATTATAAGAATTGCCTATGATGTAATAACATAATAGATTATGATAGTGCCTCATCTCTAAGAATGCATGTAGGTGTATTATTTAAGAAAAGCGCATGCACACATCCACGGTTCCCCTCTCACTCGCACTCTGTCAGCTCAACTACAAAGAGGAATTGTTTCCGTGGGGATGGAATAAAAGAACCAGAAGGAGCATAGAGTGGTCTCAGAATAGCAGGAGGGAGGAAACAAATAAAGACGATGTGGGTGAGGGGCATTGTGGGATAGCAGCATGCATTTTTGCTCTTCACCCAGAAAAACAGGAAGGAGGAACAAGAGGAGCCGCTCTTCACATTAAACAACAACAAAAAAGAGACTACATAGACCAATTAAAAAAAAAAAAACCACAATAAAAAAAATTCCCTTTGAAATGAAACCATCTTGATCTCAGGCGATGTGTGAGGAATCCCATTTGAAAGTTAAATGGGCTCCTCTTGCACATCCCGGGAAAAGTGCTCTTCCACCGCTCATGAATACGCAGATTAGAATGAGATAAATACATTCTCTTTATGAGGAAGATTCACACCCCCCGTGACAAAGCCGCCATTTTTCATTTAGAATCTATTGAGAGAAAAAATGGACTAAATTAATGTAATTAGTTTAGTTCTCATATTTCCAATATGCTAACACCTTTTGTTTGCAGTTTCACTCGGGTATGTACAGTTTAGTCTTGTTACTGACAGTCTTACAGGGCTTGTTTAGAGGAACGTACAGAAGCACAGAAACAGGTAATAAGTACAGATACCACCTACAGCTTAGGGGAAGGGCAGCAAACAGCATGTAGGAGGACAGACAGTGAAAGGTTTGCAGGCCTTTCAGCAGAACTATCACATCAAACGTTAAAGTGAAAAATAACAATGAGTATTCACATATGCACAGGAAGTTGCACTTCAGAAGGAAAGCCCCAACAGGAAGTGAGCAGACTGTGGTTCAGAGATAATCACACCCTACATCTGCAGCTCCTGTCTCCCTCTAAATCATACACACGAACCCTTTCAGACACCACCGCTGGCTCTACGAGAAAATAAAACCCAGGGAAAGCTTCTGTTTGGACATCGCATGTTCGTATAAGCATAAATCAGGGCCGACTTGCCTGCCCCGTATGTCCAGCTGAACACTTTCCCTCAGGTTTTTACAGAAAGCATGTCAGGAATTTCAAGCCTCATAAAGCTGCATGTGTCGCATGACATCTGTAAGATGAATGATTGATTGATATTTTTTTCAGTCAAGATGCCATAAAGCAGGCAGAGATCTGGTATCATGTCTCCTTTGTTTCCTGTTATTCTGCATGACTGAGTCACACAACGGGTTTGCGCTTTCCTCCCAAAGCCTACGATCACACAGAATCACAAATGCCCACGATCAGCACACGCCACACCGACCAATCGGTTTCGGAGGCATTCTGCTTCCGCCCGCGGGGGCCCCATCGGAAAAGACGGGGGGCTTTGTGTCCCTCAGGGGCCGGTGAAAAGCACTGACCGGCACGCTGACACAACTGGCCGGGCTCTGTCAGTCGAACTGGCGGGGGGGGAAGGGTGGGGGTGTGATATCAAATGACTTATTCATGATGAAATAAAACAGATAAACACAAAACAAAACCAACCTCATAGACCCCGGCTTTGTCTTTCTACCGCAGTGAACAAACAGCCTCAGTGATTTCAGCTTCTGCTCCATGACATCACACATACAGTGCAGACATGAGCGTGGGCTGTGAGTGTACACCCCCGCCCCTTGCCTCAACCCCCCCGCTGCCCCATGTAAAACCAGGCTCTCGGAGGACTCCTGTAAATGCCTCCTCCCTCAAATGGTGCCGTTGTTTCCAGTAGGTTTTAGCCTCACAGCCCATTCACTGAAAGCCAGCAGCGTGAGGAAAGCCATTTCAATCTAAAAATACAGAATCAAAACTACAGCATCCACGAACATCTCCTTCCACAACTGCATCCTGACACTGCCAATCCATGTGTGTGTGCGTGTGTGTGTGCGTGCATGTGTGCATGTGTGTGTGAGATTGTGTGTGAGAGTGTGTGTGCATGACTGTGTTTGTATGGCTGAGTGTCTGTCTGTGTGTGCATGTATGACTGTGTGTGTTCCCATGCAGTTTAACTTCAATCTGAAGTGCTTCCTGTGGCCGCACTGTGCAACAACAAAGCTCTGTTCATTGTATAAACTGAATTTGCTTTGTGTGTTGTATTCGATTTGCACTAACAAATCAGATTATTGTGGTTCCACATAACCCTGGGGCACAGAAACATTGACATAATTCAACTTTGTACACAGTAGTTATATACCTAAAATACAATACATCATAAAGAACCACGTGAAAATGGTAAGATAGTAACATGTAAGTAAGCTGTATGTTAGATGTTAGTTTTAGACAGGGACCCCAGGACAGTAGAACTTCCATCAGGACAGTGTCTGAGGGGGTATGTATAATATAATGTAATGTAATGTAATGTATAACGGTGTTCACATATATATCAGCGTTACATGTGATACAGTTTGCTCTAGATCGCAGCTTCTC
This sequence comes from Megalops atlanticus, assembly GCA_019176425.1. Taxonomy (NCBI): domain Eukaryota; kingdom Metazoa; phylum Chordata; class Actinopteri; order Elopiformes; family Megalopidae; genus Megalops; species Megalops atlanticus. The sequence continues at coordinate 3,541,216 of CM032878.1, forward strand.
ATTGGACGACAGGGGGGGAGCACCTCCTGGCAATACTTCCCAGCATGCCCCAGCATCAGTGAAGAGCTGCGGTTCCACGCGGCACAGAGTTAGAGCATCAGCAGGAGGGTTCACCCCACCCTTTGCACTCAGGGAGCTTATTCACTGCATGCTTGACCCCGGGTGAAAGTGAGTCTCACCTTGGTCTCACCCTGGGACTCTTAACGGGAAATCCCAGCAGTTCTGCCCCTCTGACGTCCGGCCTGCGATAAGGCCAGCCGGTCTGGCACGGGGAACCCAGCTGTGGCAGTATCAGCGCTTCACACAAGGGCGCGACTTTCGTAATGTCGCAAGTCAGGGCACAAACATGGGCAAACATCAGCGTGATATACAATTTTTGACATAGTGGGGAGGGTATTTTACGTGTGTGTGTGTGTGTGAGACAGATGTGGGCCAAATTCCTCCAAAATATTTCCTGTCTGCCCTTTTCTCACAGTTGGGTTAGAAAAGGAATCGTGTCAGAGGGTGTCGTCACTAGATCAAGACACTGACTTCACACCCGCACACGACTTACACAGAGACTTACAGTAAGCACTTACGCCGACTTGTCTGGGAATAAACGTAAAGGTTAGACATGAACAGGCTTCCACTTTCAGGCCTTTCCTAACGACACAGACATTCAGTCTGTCCAACCGAACAGCTCTGGACAATCGCTGGACGATAAGCTGCATCCAGCAAAGTACTAAGCTCACCAAAACATATGGCCTGTAAGGCAGGGCTGTTACATAAAGGGAAAACACTGATGCATTCAAACAGCTATAAAAAGACACACTGCAGCCTGCGTTGCTTGTAAACATGCAGCATTATTCGTAGTTCACCGGATATGAGAGCGTTGAACACGCTGTCAATGCTTCCTGTCCATCTTACCGGTAATCTATGACGCATCACAGACATGCTGAAAGACGCCACAGAGATGCCATTTTAATGGATTTTTTTGAACACGTCTGTTCTATTCTGGTCCCCGATCTATCAAGTTTCTGCCTTGGGCAGCGTTTAGCCCGGGGGGAACAACGCACTTCCCTTTCTGCGGATCCGATTCCCTCCTCTGTCCTCACCACGGGAGACAGCAGAGGCCATCACTGCGTCTGCGCATACTGTGTCCACATCTGCGCAGACAGTGTCCACATCTGCGCATACTGTGTCCATATATGCACATACTGTGCCCACATCTGTGCATACTGTGTCCACATCTGCGCATACTGTGTCCATATATGCACATACTGTGCCCACATCTGTGCATACTGTGTCCACATCTGCGCAGACAGTGACATCTCTGTGCATATTGTGTCCACTTCTCCACCTACAGCATCCACAACAGATGGACACCATCTGCGCAGCATAACTGAGGCTCCCTGAGCGTGCACTTTGACGGCCACGTCCAACACACAGAGCACAGGCCATCCTGTGCCAGCTCAACACAGACCGATATAACTGTAATCTCCAGGCCTGGGGAGTCTTGGGGGGTCACTGTTAGGATAGATTACCTCCCATAGGTGAGCCATTCAAATACTCCAAGTGTTAAAAATGCATTCTCCAGGACCTGCTGCCGCTGTAGGTCCAAACACATTAAACAAGCCAGAACAGCCTGAAGAGTCCAGAAAATGAGCTGCTATCACTGAATTAGCACATGCAGTATGTACCACTGCTGGGTTCACACCTTTACTGGTGCTACAGAAAACCACACTGCCTTCCACTGAATCCACAGCTCACAGTGCTGACACAGACAGGCAGTTCAGACTACCAAGATGATCCAACAGAGGTTGAAGGTCACACAGTGAAGACAACAGATCAACTCCAATAAAGTTAAATAGATACTAACGAAGTATCTATATCATCCCAATCTATAAATAGGTAAAGTTACATTTTCAAAAGTTGTATTTAACGTTTGAAATTTAACTTTTGTAGAGTTTCATTCATACCACAGGGTGTTAAGTTTTAACTTTTTTCAACGCTGCATAGTGTTATTTTTTTCCTCAGTAATTTCACAGAGAGTTAAAAAAAATCAACACTGACACCGCCCCTGACACTGTGAGGTAATAACAAACCCACAGGTCAAGCTCAAAAGCCTCCTAGGCCTTCTGCACAGTCAAAAATCGCCTCTTAAAAAACCATCTCCTAAAGCTGGCTTGCGGTTAACAACAAAACTAGATGGAAGGATTTGAGAAACAGCTCCATGAACACAACAAATTAATTATAACACTACACAATAAAAGTCAGGCAAATTTAGCATCAACACGCTTTAGAGAATGACAGAGTTTCAGACTACGTGTGTACATTTTCTGCAGCATGCAACTGGCTACTCTGTCCCCTCTTAAAGTCTGGTTTTACCGAAGCTGTCTGCGATAAAATTACAGTGGTTTTGATGACACAATATTTTTGCCCCTCTATTACAAAACCCATGCCCAGTTTTGCGTAACTCTTACAGAGCTAAATTAACAGAGCAGTGTGCCAGACCAAGACCAGTTTTCCACACTCCTCACTGTCACTGGGAAATGTGATACTCACAACTTTGCTGGGCAGAGTCTCTTGAGCAAGAGGGAGACAGAGAGATATTCGAGATATGTATTCTTTGTCTTATAAGTACTGTTATATGTACTATGTGTGTTACATGTGTATGAACAGATGACATGTGTGTGTGTGTGTGTGTGTCTGCATGTGTATGGGTGTGTTTGTGTGTGTGTGTGTGTGTGTGTGTGTGTGTGTGTGTGTGTGTGTGTGTGTGTGTGTGTGTGTCTCTGACTCTGTGTTTGCTGTTTGCTTTGGTAACATGTACTGAGGTATAGCACCTTGAATTAAAACACTGAATCAGAGAGAGGTAGCGAGATAGACAGATGGACTTCCATTGAGCTGAGGATTAATGATTCTGCAGAGAACAGCATGTTACATCATTACAGCACATTACCCAAACACATGCAGGCCACACAGCATGGGGCTATGGACCAGTCCGGATGCTGGAATAAACGAAACTCCACCAACTGCAGCCTCAAAAACGTCCGGCGCTTTGGTCGGACAAATACTTTCATATTCAATCAAACTGGTGATTTACAGATTGCAGGAAACACGACCACTTCCTGAAAGGTTAGAGGTGTCTGCTCTGCAGTTCTACCCTGTTGAGAGTGCTTGAAGGATGTCTTATATTGTGGGTGTGATCCTCAAAGCCAGCAGCCCAACCTTTAAATAGTAGCCCTCATTCTAACATTCTTTGCTCGATTTGGCTCCTGCCTTCCCTTCAGCTGTTGGAGGAGTGCTTCAGCCAGAGCGGTTCAGAGAGGTTCAGTTGGGGTGGTTCAGAGGGATTGGTTCTGCTGTTCCGTTTCAGTTCGGTGGGAGGGGTTCAGTAAGAGCAGTTTAGTGAGAGCAATTCAGCTGGATCGGCTCAGTGAGAACGGTTCAGGTGGAGTGGTTCGGTGGTAGCCATTCAGAAAGAGCAGCTCAGTGAGAGCTGTTCAGTTGGATCCGTTTGGTTGGATCGGTTTGGTGAGAGTGGTTCAGTTGGAGTGGTTCATTTGGACAGGTTCAGCTGGATCACTTTGGTGAGAGAAGTTCAGTTGGAGCAGTTCAGGAAAAGCAGTTCAGTTGGATCAGTTCAGTTTGAGTGGTTCAGTGAGAATGGTTCAGTCAGAGCAGGTTAGGAAAAGCGGTTCAGTGAGGGTTGTTAAGTTGGATCAGTTCAGTTGGATCGGTTCAGTTGGATCAGGTCAGTTGCATAGGTTTAGCGGGAGCAGTTCTGTTGGCGTGGTCGAGCTGGAGCTCCCAGCCACTGTTCCATCTGCCCTGGAGCTCAGAGTGCTAGCTCTGCCAGCGAGATCAAGCTCTTCAGTATAATCACATTACAAATCCACCCCCAGCCACACTTCCAGTGACATAACACGTCTGCTCGGGTTAGGCCAGGGGGCGGGGTGCTACACGGGCCCACACCGCTCCCCTTTAACTCATGTGACCCTCTTTTTAAAGGCAGGGTGTGCTGTGGACCCCCTCAGTGACACCTCATTTTCTGGGGTCTGAGCCCCTGTCTCCTCAAAGGCACTGCCTAGCTTCTGATTGGCGGAGCACTGTGAACGCTAGCATGTACTCTTCCCACGGTACCCAAGTCATGTTACAACATCCTACAGAGACAGGAGACGGAGACAGACAGAAAAAAAATTCTCTCTTATAATTGAATGATGCACAGTGAACGTAAATGCAATCAGGGCACCCGAACGACATGTACGGCCTTAAACGGCTCATTAAATAACCGGCTCTAATGCTACTCTTTACACGCATGTGAAAACCATTTAAATACCACTAACAAATTGCTCTGGCTATGCAATGGTGCCTGTTATAGAGAGACGGATCTTAAATCCCTGTTTCCATGTCAAAACCTCCACTCGGGGCATCTGTCTCACACACACTGATATCTTAACTACAGACATCATGCAATGCATCTGCGCCGCTCATGCCCTCATTTGCCAGAACAAGATTAGGCAATTCCATTTTTTAATGGTTTCACATAACAGTCCGCTTATTGACCAAGACGGTTCAGTCCAAATGACAACCCAAAGGTCCTGGCAGCTTCACATCCATCAAACACTTGGGATTTAAAAAGATAGGTGAGGCGTAGCGTGTATTTTTAAGACAGGGTTAAAATTAGATTTAGACTTGAGATTTTGAAGAGGTTGGGAGGAGTTGGGAGCGGTGTGGACGACTGGACTGACACATTGATGGATGCTTCTGGGCATATTGCTGAAGCTTTGGTGGCAGGAAATGCGTCCTTCCTCGATCTACGCTAAACAAGCTTCTGAAGAGGATCTCTGTTATTCATCTGCCACCATAAACACGCTGCAGATACGATAAGCACCGTCCTTCCAACTTTCCCTGTGGCTGCTCTAATCCCTCAGCCTTTCTGCTGGTACAGTCTTTCTCCTACAGTTAGGTCGTTTTGGTTTTATGTTGTTTATTTTTCCACTGTGACAACGCAAACCTGAAGGGCTGGTCAAGCAGTGGTTTGTTGTTTTCCTTTACGGGCCAGATTATTGAGATCTGATGCCTAAATGTTGTTCCTTGCGTGTTGTTGTGCTTGGTCCAATCAGATCCATTTCAGTGAAGCGGAACTTGGCAGAGTTCCTACCCTGCCTCCACCCCAAACCCCCCCCCCAACACACATTCCCTCCCACAGTCATTCTCTCACCGAACAACACAGTGGGCAGAAGGGCATTCCTCAGCCTGCTGCCAAAACTGTGTGTGTGTGCGTGCGCGTGTGTTTACATATGTGAGTGAGTGTGTACATATATCTGTGCATGCAAGTGTTTCTGCCGATGTGTGTGGGGCAGAGAATGGCAGCATTCAGGCATGCTCTTGGGTCTAAGTGTGTGTGTGCGTGTGCGTGCGTTTGCATGCGCTTGCATGCACACGTATGTGTGTGTGTGTACGTATGTGTAGTGTGCGTGTGCATGCCTGTGTGTGAATGCATGCATACATCTGACATCTGACTGCATCTGAGACAGACTGTCAAGCAATCAAGGTTTTAACATGAGTTAATCTCTCTGGGCCACATGGGCCCCCTCGTAGATTACAGGCCTCAATCAAAGAGCTCTCAGAGAAACTGCTTTCATAACACTGATTCCTCCTTTCAGATGAGAACAAGTACAGATTCCACCCTGTGCAGGGAGGCACAGAAACACACAAACAAATAAACAAACCGCAACGACAAGAGACAAAGATCGCACAAGATTAACATGAAAAAGTACCAGCTCTTTCTTTTTTCCCTTTGCAGTTATTTTAATTTTGACTGTATAATTTTTACCGTATCTGTTTGATATATGAGGCCCCTTGAGATTTTAAAAAGCACTATGAAATATTATTTTATCATTATTAATATCAGAACCATTCTGAACACTGATCTTCTATGAAATCCTGAAATGCAAATAGAAATTATCTTAGAAAAACAAAGACAGATGGAAGCATTTATGGAATGGAATAGATACACTTCCATTCCCCATGTGCTAAATTAGGATGGAATTCAACCAAACTGCACTTTATTCTTAATTCCAATGTATTGGAATGTATATATACCGTTTTACACAATTGCAGCAGTCCTTGCATAAGAACAAAATAAATTGCAAATACTTCTTCAGTTTGTTCAGTTTGAGTCACAGCTCGGTTACTTGTGGGACTAAAAAAGTAATAATATAACGAAGGAAAACTTTCTCGGCCCCGCGTTTAGTGAATAATTCAGTGCGTGATCTAAGGCTTGTCTCCTGCACCTCCGTCTTCTCTCTGTAGGTCTGTAACTTTATCAAGCCGGGTCTTGTTTTCGCTGTCACAGTAGCTGCAGGGGCTATCGAGGTCGTTGCCCCAGGTTTCCATGTGAAGACTGAGGCATGCGAACCACGGTCAGCCCGTAAAGATCGACTCTCACTCAGGGTCAGGGAATTTAAAGGCAAACACGCCCTCAGACCTCCGCGGTCTGTCTGAGTTTTACCAAATTCCCCATCCTGTTTCGGAAAAACGCTGCTTCTGAAAAGAGGTGCCTGCTGACCCAGGGGTGAGAGGTGTAGGGGGGAGGACAGGAGACTGTCTGTACAAAACACCGTTTGATAAATACGAGAAAAATGGAGCTCCCCTCTGCATGAGGAAATGGAAAACCAGATCAGCCATTGATTTGGGAGCTGGAGCCTTAACCTCCTTGATTCAGATTACATCTTCCAGACGCTTGCTGTAGAAATGCTCTCCTTGGTTTTTGTAGATGTCTTTACAGGTTCATTCTGGCTGCAGTGTGCTTCATCCTTAATTCTGAACAATGTAGTTTTTTACTTTTATTTTAAGTTGCATAACATGACCCTGGCCATTTTTTAATAGTTATATATGGTAAGCACTGCTGGATTTTATGTGCATGTATATCATCATGTTTATTCTGAAAAATCCATTGAAAAATACAACATGTGACAACTTGTTTTGTAAAAAGCGCTATACAAATAAAATTGAATTGAATTGAATTGAATTAAAAATTAATTAAGTATATATTCCAAACACATACAGAAGCTACCTCTCCCACATTAGGTAGGAATATTTCCAGGTTAATTCCTGAACGAATGCCTACAAACCTGACATATGAGCTAAATGAGACATCTGTATTCTTCCTTCAACTGGATTCAAAACCACTAAATCACTGAAACAGAAAATGTTATCCAAATTAAAAACCAACAAACAAACAAACAAGCAAGTAAAACAATAATGAAATCCAAGTCCAAAAAAGTTAAAAAAACAACAAACCCTGATCAGTCATCACACTGAAACAATGATTGAATGATTTTTCCCCATGAGATGACTGACCCCAAATCCAGGGGTCACTTTACTGTAATACTACGTGATTAATCTGTAAAGGTTTATTGTTGATGGGATAGCACTTTCCATTAAGGTGACATGGCTGTTTTAATTGAATCCGGGGGAGGGGGAGGAGATTGTTCCGGAAGCCTCAGATCAAGAATTTCGACTCTTTTCTGCACTTTGCACAATCTGCTGAGTGAGTCCAGAATCATCACCATTTCAGCTTTGCTGATATGTATGTGAGGAAAAGCCCTATGCCAGACAAAGGTCTCCCCTTTTCATCCTCCGTCAGATTTCTGTCTTTCTTTTGTTTTTTCCGTCCTACCCACATGTACGGCTCACAAACAAAACAGCGCTGTTGACCAACACGGATTCCATCAGTAACAATGTCTGGCAGCAAAAAGAGCTTTCCTCATCAGGGACCAATTGTGGGCTAAATGCTTTCCGCTAACACAATGACTTTTGAGGACAACGCCGTTTTGGTCGGGTGGGTGGGGGGAGGGGTTGGACGTTGTCAGGGAGGAGATTCAGGATGTGCAGGGGACACCATGTTGCTCTGTCCCTGCTGACCTTATTGGCTAATTCCCTAATTCCAATGAATCTCACTTTCTTTGTTTCTGTTTTATTTGAAGGGGGTCAAGTGCAGGAGTTAATTAAAGTGTGTGTGGCCACACGTGTTTTGGGGGTCTCAAGGGGGACAATCTAGCGGAACAACCCAAGCAGGTAATTCCACCTGATCAGCTTTCAGACGAACATGGCCCTGAGAGACACCTACAGGATGAAGGAAAATAAAAAAAAATAACCAATAATAACTGAGGTCCATCTGTTTTTTATACCAACCTTTCACAAAGTCATCACATCCAAATCTAACAAGCAACATACAGGAGACCCTTGTCCTGTGCTGATTTGCGATTCTTGATTTGCTGCTGTGAGTACTCAAAGCAAGCAGTACTCCCTCTCTCAGCCCATCATTATAAAAACATGCATACGAGTCCCTTGCCGGCTGCATTATTACTCAAACGCACTGTACACCACGTCCACTTGCTGATTGCATAACCACCCTCAGTGTAATGTATAAAATGTGGTTGAGCAAAATGTCTGTTGGTGCATAAGCCTTTAGCAATGGAACAGTACAGGCACAGGGCAGTGTGGTATTCACAGAATTTTCCCATTCACTGGAATGTGTACAATAAATCGCGCAGGTGATGCTCATACTGCGCTTCACATACTAAAAGAATCTCTGGCACCTTTGCCACCACCAGCGCAACTGCCTAACCTTGCCTAACCGCCCCAAACTGGTTTGGCCTCAGGTATTCAAACACCAACTCCACACAATGCCGAACCACGCCGCAGCTCCAAAGGAGAGAACACCAAACGCAGCATCGAGGAGCTCAATCTGAGGGCTGATTAGGCCGCTGGCTGAATCACAGCTAATGGGGACACGCCGAATTAAACACCTAAAGTCAGCACAGAGGGACCCGGTGAAGCTCAGCCTCCATGAAAACAGCTTAGGAAGCAGACGGCCGAGGAGCCCGTTTTCCGCGTGATGTGTGAGTGCGGGCCGTCGGGCGGCGGGTGCTGACGGCGGAGGTTTCTTTAATTGCGCAGTCAGAGACGCGGGGAGGGTCTACAGAGGAAGGAAACGGTGTTCTGCCCGGGGCTGTCAGCGGACCAAGGGCTCGGCCCCGCGTCTGCGCCAGGACTCCCGACGCAGGAAAGAAGGTGTGTCTGCCACAGGAAACCCAAGATGCTTCACCCGGGCCCCGACGTGCCCGCCAACACCTCGCCGGCCCGTTCCAGAAAACCGAGGAGAAAAGGCTTCCTCCGTCACTGCTGGAAAGCTCGTTCCGCTGCCAGCGTCACCGCAAAGGCAGGCAGATGCTGCGGCAGGATTCTGCATCAAAGCGAAGCTCTGCTGAAGCTGTTTCCCTCCAACATGAAGGATTATAATAACAGCGAGGTGATTGATGAAACGGGACCAATAAAATTGGAGCCCTCGTACTCATGAACCAATCAGAGCATGCGGCTTCTGTGAGAGCCAACTTTACTCTGAGAGGACAGGAACACGCACACACATGTGTTTACTTGTTAGTTACAAAGCCTCCAGGGAGTGTGCGAGGGGGTACGAGGGGGGGTATGGGGGGTTGGTGAGAGTCCCCTGATTATGTCATCCCCAAACAGTTGACTGGGATTCATTAAGCACTTCCACACCACTGCGTCGACACACTCCACTGCACTGCGTTAACACAGCCAGCCAGCCCATCAATCGAGCCGCTTGTTCCCCTGCGTTGGTCCGAAAATGAACGCACATGACCAGGCTTAGCTCACAAAAGGCATTTTGCAACAAAATAGACAAAAAAGCCCTTCCTGTACATAAATAGTCTCCTACAGAGCAAATATGTTTACGCAAAGCAAGGAACAGCAACAAAGGGGCTTGGTTTTAAACAATCAGCCGTGTGTTTTTGGATGCAGTGATGTTACGCAATATATCATGTCACACTGCAAGCACTTCTATACGTCCAAAAACACATACAACAGAAGAGAGAAGCAAACCAATATAAAAAGTAGCCTGTAATTTCATCCTCATTATTTCAAATAGGTTAGATTCAATTTGGTTGGTAAGTTGGAAACTAATGCAAGAACGTAATCTAAATACTGCAGTTATTGACTGATCCCCCCTCCATCCCCGTTTTGACTCTTGGGAACCAGCTTAGCGCCACAGCCATTGATTTACAATGAGCCTTAAGAAAAAGGACAGGGATTCACATGGGGGATGTCAAAGGTCAAACTGTGTGAATTTGCTGACCTTGCTGCTCACACCTCAAGCCTAAAACATAGAGTGAGGTGCAGCTCTGCTCCTTGGTCTGAGAGACAGGTGACCCAAAAGCTTGCTTTGGAGAGGATGGGGGTTGGAATGGGGGTGGCACTGTCCACCCTGGCTCCGCACTAGGTGTTAAAACAATAGCATTTCAAACTGTAATCCTGCCCAAAAATCAATAGCGGATACAGACGTTCCTGTCTACATTAGATTCCTGAGTCAGGCAATCATCTCTGCTCTCATGGGGCAGAATGACCCCCCCCCCCCACCACCACCACCACCATATAACACACACGCCCTGTACCCTGCCCCCAATCCTCTAATGGGACAGATCCAGTGTCTTCTAACACTATTAAAAGCCTGCCGGTGCTGAGGACTGTGTGAAGCGTTTCCGTGTATGATATAAATAACTGATTTATGGATGGCTCTTCCACTGTCCCCCCAACTCACTCCCTGGCCGGAGACCATGCGGCCCTCAGCACAGAAACACCTACATCAGCAGCAGCAGCTCTGTGGCACAGCGGTGAGGAGCGCAGCTTGTAACTGAAAGGTTGCTGGTTCGATTCCACGCTGAGGCGCTGCTGTTGCAGCCTTTGGCAAGGTACTTAAGGCAGAATTTCCTCAGTCAATATCCAGCTGTATGAATAGATATGTAAAAACTTTAACCTATGTAAGCTGCTCTGGGTAAGAGCATCCGCTAAATGACAAAAATGTAATTAATGAGTACAGCCTGGATAACCACCACCACAGGTGTGTCTGTACTGATGGCCGTAGTTCACAAACCAAAGTTTAGTTTGTCAGTTACATTCATTTATTTATTTGTATTTTTCTTTATTTTCTGGGAGAAAGGATGGATGTTCCTGTACAGTCAGGCTGGACCACAGACTGGGGGGCAGGCCATTGCCAAGACTGTGACTCAGTACCAGACTCCTTTCATTTTTTTTTCTCCTGCACACTCTTGACATTTCCAAACCACACACTGCTTTGTAGAGCAGTCTAACAGTCACAGACCAATCACTGAACAGGCAGAACTGAAGAAACGCTAGGAAACCGGCACTCCCTTTCAACTGACGCCGACACAAAGAATAAGCTCCTATTCACCTGGAGGCTGAGACAGACTTACAGCTACAGAGCGATCTGACATTACTGGAAACTCACTGACTCAACACTTCCAATCAGTGCAGTGGAAGAAGAGAAGAACATTCTCTGGAAACTGTCACCATTGTCACATCTATTGCCAAGCAATTTTCCCCGTAAAAGATTACAAAATAAATAAATAAGTACAAAAGTGTCCAATCTCAAACACTGAATGAAAGAAAAACATTGTCAGTTGGTACTGTTTGATGTGTTTACAGCGCGTAATAATGCTTTTAATAATATGCTGTCACTGCCGAGCGACATTGTAGCCTGCTAAGGGGAAAGAGCACTGTGTCGAGGAGCGTCACATGCTAAGAAACGTCTCTCCCGTCACACTTAACCGGCAATGCAGCGCAAATTCCTCTTTCTCAGAGCTGTTCTGTCACATTCAGGGCTATTCAAATTGCAACCATACGAGCAACTGCAAGGGCTATCATTAAATGCTATTACTGAAAACAAAGTCTAACCATAAGATCTGGAGACAGATAGGTTTCGGGTCAACAGACGGAAACGTGGGGAAAATGCACCCTGGATTCAACTCAGCATTTGTTCTAGACTCAAAATTAAATGCAGGTGTTGCATTTGTGGATGACCACAGTGCAGTGAGGTCAACAAATGCCAGAATGAATTAACACCATTGTGTTGAAATAAGTAAAAAAAAAATCCATTTGTATTTAATTAAAAGTCAATGTTAATGTTCACTGAATCCAGGGGTTTGAGAACATACTTTTTCCCTCCATTTCTGAACTTTCCACTTACTAACAATAAAGACGTTTCACATTTCAGTTTTTTTACATAAGATGCAGTGATTTAACAGGTTTGCTGTATGTCATTTTTATGTCAAAATACATTAGTCACATTAAGGACACACCATAACACTGCTTGATTTGCAAGATGATGATCCTCAGGACATTTCAAACACAATTACATTAAGGAAACAGCAGGACAGAAAGTGTTTTTTGTTTCAGGAGGTCAGGAGTTGGGGGGGGTGGTGAACACTACACAGATGTGAAATAAAGGACACTTTACCTGTCATTTAGAGTGGAAAAGAAGGCGGGGCTAATGGGGTGTTACTTACTCCATTGATTCAATAAGCTATTCATATGCATCTTGCAGGCAGGTGGAAATGCACAGCCCGTCTGTGCACCACACCCAAGTGAGGGAGGCAGGGGTTAATGCCTTTATCCAGAAGCTGGGGAAAACCAGACACACACACACACACACACACACACACATGCAACGATGAGCAAAATGTGCAGAGACACAAAGAAGCAACAGTGACATAAACATTCACATAAACACACATTTACAGTACAGTGTGACGAAAAGCATTATGGCTGAGCTACACAGGCACGAGCTACACACACATTTTTATAGAATACTTTGTGTAGTTTTGGTGAAGGTTCAATGCAGAAATGCATTGCAAACTTTCCTCAAAGTAATGAATACACATATTAGGTACACGAAATAATCATTTCTTTCTGTACTGATAAGAAAACAACTATGTAGTCAAAACATACATCATTCTGTAATAAACAGTCAGTCGAAAGGAAATAAACGGTGATACACTAGGTTCATTAAGTAAAAATAGTTGTCAATCCACAGTTAAAACAAAAACAGTAATTATGTGCTGATAAAAGACAATGAATGGCCACTTGTTGCGCTCCCCGAGCGCTTCACACCTCCGCCATTCTCGCGGTGAGGTCACAGGTCTCGCTACATGAATCAATTCGAAACCCCTGCTTTCCCTTCACGTGGGAGAGCGTGTGCGCTGAAAAACAGCCCCATAAAACAAGAAACGCAAAAGAGTCGTGACTTCGCCTTTTTTACTTAAGAACTCCATACATTCGACAGCCTCGTCACATTATTGTACTGGAGTAGGCGGATAAGACGCACACAGACTGATCACACGCAACTGTGTTCATGTTTCGGTACGGGGCACTACATAAACGATGCTGCAGTCGCACACAGAAATAATTCCTCGTTTCAGTTTGCGTCACGCATTAGCCTACTTAGTAACATTAAATAATAACCTGGAATATTACATTAATAGCCAAAACCGGTCCGGTTGCTCAAAGGCATCGTGTTAGCTAGATCTTAAAAAGAGGCTACCCACGTTATGGAAGAAAATAAAACAAACAAAAGAGGAAATATATGTTATTTAGCAAATAATGTCGCCATCTAACTGTTATTAAATTACCCGCATCCGATGTTGTCTTTGATATCAGGATAATGTAATGTAAACTCAATAGCTCAAAATCAGTCCTCCATCTGAATCCTGATTGGTCCTTCCGCGGCAATAGCTGCCAAAACATCGAACAACATCGATAGCCGGTGGCCACAGAAGTTTCTGTAAAGTTGCCTAGCAATAAAATTATACCCTATTAACAAACACCAATTGGATCAATGCGAACCACAACTCGCAACAAAACAAAATAAAAAATAAAGAAAAAGCAATAGCAATATATATATATATACATTGTTCTTGTTATCACAAATCAATTTATACAAAACCCCATGGTACTTACAGCAGCAACGTTGCAACAAAGATACTTAGTTGGTTGAAACAACCAAAGCGCTTCTGTTGGTTTATCTGGGAGAAGTGTGCCGCTTAACGAACGCGGTCTCGCAAGAAGTTAATTTATCTTCGGAATTTAATTTATTTCCCTATTTAATGAAGCTCTACAGCGGGTGCACTGCGGCACTGCCTCCGATGATGTCTCAGTCTATTGCGCACTCTCTCTCGCTCTCTGTCTCTCTCTCTCTCTCTGTCCCTCCCTCCCTCCCTTTCTCTCTCCCACACTCTCGCTGCCTCCAATCAATGCGCCCGCCTCTCGCAGAGTTCAATGTCTGAAGCCCTTCACAGAGGCGGTGGGCCGAGCCGCTTCGAGCAGGTTGATGAAATGCATGTTTGATGGGTTGTCTTAGGAACCTATTCCAACTGCAAGGCTCGATGTTTTGCACCCCCATACCCCTTCCCTCCCCTTCCTTCCTTAGACGAAAGCCAATGTTCCTGGCTAGAGCGGTAACTCTCACATGAAACAAAAGTGCACAGTTTACTGTCAGACAACATGGATGTTTCATTAGGGCCACCGAGAGAAGGAAAATCAGTCTTACTTTCTATGAGAACAAAACGTGTGTTGTTAATTGGTTTCAACGCTTATAAAGCAATGAAGCGCCGAGCGATCGCTGTCAGGGTGGTGGCGCGCGGTGTTTCTGCGCTATGATCAGGCTCACAGTTTGAGCGAAGGCCATCTGTCTAAGCTGAGAGTGGCTTCTCTCCGCGTGAATCATCACCGCCTATTTATATCCCCCTCCCTTCCCAACATCTGGAACACTTTCTGTGGTTAAAAATCATTTAGCTCAAAGCTTGTCTGTGTTATACAAAATCAAAAGCAATACGAATTCGTCGTTCAGTGTGGTATTTCTTTGGTGGACGTTTTTGTGTGGCTAAAGATTTTTTTTCGCCATGATAAATCTAGTTTCCTTTGGGTAATATAATGACAGCCAAAACATTTTTCTGAACTTAAGTAGCTCTGTCGTTAACACTTAGGCCAATGTGGCTAAAAGTCTGAAAAGTATTAATATCCGAGTAGAAAATTCAATCATTTCCCTGTGTTTCCTCTATTTCCGTATTATACAAGTTTGGGTGATCTTTGCGAGAAGTTGTTTACGCCGTCTCTGTACTTATAACACTTAAACTATCAAAATTCTACCATGTAGTGTGACATTGCAGTTTTTACACAATACTTTGTCCGGCTAACGCATCACTAGCCCATAAGGGGAAAGCAAACATAGTAGTCTAGGCAGGACCGGCAGACATATGAGAAATTATTTTAGGACATTTTCTTAAACGCCTTGCCTCGGTATTAGTTTGTACTTTCATTCGATTGTGTTCAGTTAATTATCGTTTACTTTTACTTAACTGAGCACTCGAATAAGAAATTGCCTCAGACGAACTGCATCAGGTCACGTTAACTGAGTGTCTGATATATTTGACAAATTGCGCCATCTATTGGTAACTTCGTTTTTCACAGTACCAAACCCAAACTGAAGCTTACGTAAGAATTTGGCTCCCGCCCGAACGCTTAACGCGTATAAAAAAGACAGCAAATCCGACGCACAATACACGTAGAGAGTGTTTTTTTTATGGGACAACATCTGGTGTATCGAAGCAGTCTTCTTTTCTTATTTATTTTTTGACCTCCTTGTTATTCTTTCAGCAGTGTCTTTTCCATTGCTAGCATTTTACAAAACACTAGAGATACCGGTTACCTTTAATGATACCCAGTATTTCTGTTGAATCATCACAGAAGGCGCTAAGGTGCACACTGTGACACGATGACAACTGACCTATGACCTTTACAAACATATTGTCTCCTTATATCTACATATATATCTATGTCTACATAGTTTTTATGATTTCTTGTGCTCCCCCGTGGATTGCGATTTTTTACATTTACATTTACATTTAGGTCATTTGGCAGACGCTTTTATCCAAAGCGACTTACAAGTGAGGAACAGCAAGCAAGCTACAGTAATGTAGATGACCTTACCGTAAAGCTTTAAGTGCAACCTAAAACAACTTAACTCAACTAAGTAAGTCAAGGAAAGTAGAAAACAAAGGTAAACAAGGTGAAAGGTGAAAACAAACAATTAGTTACAGGGGAAAAAAGTGTGAGGCAAAAAGTGCACAGAGGTGGAATTATGTTGTAAGAAGTGTTTAGGAGATTTTCTCCTGGTGCCGGGTCTGCATAAGACACTTACAACTGCAAAGCCTCAGGTTGCCTTCACACAACATGTTTGTTGGAAGTCCCCGCAAAAAAAAATTGAGAAGCACCACAATCCTTTAACCTCACTGAATGCACGGGATACTCTCTGGTGCCTCGTTTAACAAAGTCCTTCATTAGCCAGCGCGTGTGTCTGATTCACTGGGAAGGCAGCCCAGGCCTTTCACACTGTGGTACTGATGAGCTGGCAGTTCACTCCAGTCAAGCACTTAACCTCCTGATTCCAGCAATCACCATCTTGACTGAGCTTAATTAGAATTTCTCCTCAGTTCTGACAGTGTTGGTGATTTAAAGAGAGCAGGGATTTCAGCCAGGCAAGTGTTGAGCTGCCCTACACCTGACTACCAGGTGACACCCTGGGACACCTGAGTGCATTGATCCACAGAATAACAATGCCTGGGCTGTAATGTAAAGCAAGGAGGTTATAAACAGAGGAGAGCGGTCATAGGAGCAGAAGGGGTGCCTTTTTGGCACCTTAACCTGGAACCGACCCAAGTCAGAGAGGTCTAACTTAACTGTGGGGAGGTAGCCCTTACTGCTGAAAATCACATGATTCAAAAATAGCCTTCAGTAGTGACAATCACATGAACCAATGAAAAATTAAATGCTGTGTGATGGGAAAATCTGTAAATGGTTTTTAGGGTGATTTCAAATGTACAATAAATGTACAGTGATGCTTAACTTGGTTACTGGAATTCAGCGCTCAAAATTAACAAAAAAAATTGGGTGATCAGGGTATACGTTTATATACCAGTTACATGGTGTCCTGCTTTGATGCCTTTTTACGTGAAACTGTAAAAGCAGTTTTGAGAAACTTGCCTCTGTTTTGCTCCTTCTCTTATCATTCAGCAACATGTTTAAAAAGTTTACCAAAAAGTTTAAAACAAATTTTATCACACAAATGAAAAAACCTATTGGCCCATGGCCCAGACCTGCACCATTACGGTTACATGCACATTATTCAGTGTTGAGGCATCTGAACTGGCAGCAGGGCACATACACATCCAAGATGTAAGCTTTCTGACCCCAAGAGGTATTCAGGATTCTGGCCAGTGAACTAAAAAGGAGGCCTCATCAAAGAGGTAAAGACAGGCTTCTTAAAGGAATCTTTTCTTTCAGCATCATACTTTTCTCAAATGCATTTAAAATATAAATGCAAAGCAGAAATATATTGCAATATACAAAAAGGGTAATAATTTACATATTTCCAATGTATTGATTGAGCTAAAATATATTCCCTAAAATATATTCTCAATATATTATTTTTTTGTATTGGGGGTGGTTGCTGATGCTGGGAGGTATATAATATAAAGTCAGTAATTATAAAATAATGAACAGGTGAAATATAATCCGACCTAGATAAGGGCATATTCTATAATGATGGATAGGTTTGCTTAGCCCAACTGAAAATCTCTGCCCCCCTCCCCCAGTATGATATTCTATGTGCAGTCAGAGATTGTGTGGGAGATGAGTCAGGATAAAAGCTATTGCCTTGTTTCAGAGGGAGTAGAGGCACCACAGAGTGAATTCACACTCCACAGAAGGTAATGTTACAAGGAAAATGACTGGAATTGAATTGATAAAAGCACCCAGCTCAGCATTTGCAATATAAAGGCCTATTGTACAACAGCGTGCTGTATCAATGGCACAGCAGAATCAGACTGTTAGGAGCTGGTGAGAAGTTTAAATACTCTGTCTTTTATTAATCCCATGATGAAAACAGACCAGAAATAACAATGCACTTATGCTTCTAAAATGTCGAGCATTTAAAAGCAAAGGCCAAAAAGTGTCAGGCATGAACAATAACCACTGAACACGTACTGTAGACCTGTCTCCATCCACACAGTTATACTGCAGATCCACACTGCTTTGAAGAGCCATCAGTTGACCAACAGACAGCAAGCAAAATTCAAGAATTTAGGATTCTGGAAAATTGAAACTTCAGAACATTTGTGTTGTATAGTTGACTCATTTTTCAAGGTCAGACAACAACGGATTCTCTTTACAAATTCTGCTCACCATATTTTTTCTCTCGGAAAAAAAAAAATCCCTTTCCTTATGTGTATTTGTTTTTCTGAGTGTTTGTGATCTCAGAGGACACGGCCGGGGTCAGCATGTGAAGGGGGCTTTCTGAAAGTCGTGCCACACGCGGAGCAGGCGGTGAGGCGGAAACCCGTTCACCAGCACCAGCTGAGAGTAGGTGCACCTGCGGTACTCCAGGTTCCCCACCACAAACAGGCTGCGCATGGAGGTCAGGCTGTAGGAGTAGACCGGCCTCACACCCAGCACACGCAGACAGAGGCCCACGTAGACGTCCTCCAGGGGGAGCGGCCTGACGAACCGGGAGGCCCACGAGATCTTCCCGGCCAGGTCGGCGGAGAGGACGTACCCCGCCCCCGAGACATAAGGGGGGTAGGAATCCTCGGGGAACACCTCCTCCGGAATGTGCCACTTGCTGTTCCTGTTTCGCCGGGGGCGACCGTCGCCGATGACCGAGCCCGTGATGAAGTCCTGCCTGGCGCCGGGGTCCAGGAGGTGCTGCACCAGGTAGCGCACATTGAGGAAAATGTCCGTGTCCACCTTCATGGCGTAGGAGGCGTGGCCGCACTGGGAGGCCAGCCAGTGCATCATCATCATGGTCTTGACGGTCAGGTTGCGGTAGCTGTCCAGGAAATCCATCTGGATGATGTCACGGTGCTCCTGGCTCTCCTTCTCCAGGTCGTCTTGGATACGCGCTCCTCCCCGATCCCCAGGGGGCAGGCCCGCAAAGAACACCCTCAGGATGTCCACGTTGGGGATGGAGTCCTCCTGTCCCCACGTCTTTCTGACCGCATCCCTGGAGGATCTGTCCTTTGGTGCTACTGGCACCATGAGCACCAGGAAGGGACGCCTCCCCTTGCACTTCTCCGGCTGGTTGAGGACATACTTGTAGGTAGAGGGAGAGATCACTGCGTAAAACTCCTTATCAACAGGATGCAGACTTTGGCCAGCCTTAGCGTGGCCTCTGTGATTCAGAAAGAAGTCGACAAAAAAAGTGAGCAGTGCTGCCAAGAATAAACATTTTATTAGCGTCCGCCTGTAAGACCAGACCTGGAACATTCCTCAGCCGTAGCTCTGGTATGCAGCTGAATATAACTCACAAAAAAAAAGGTAACATCCCATCGGAACCACATGGGTTCAGTTTAGAGTCCGAAACAAGGTGCAGCCCGCTTTGTTCCGATTGGTCATGTCTTTAGTACGTCTTTATTTCAGTGCAATCCACCAAGAGACCGTCGTCCTTCTTTGCTCACTGCTACATAAACAAGCCACTCCCCAGACGGTTCCACCCCCCGGAAAATATCCACTTCCTCCCTACTTAGTATTGATTGAAAGCCCAGCCCTCCCGCCAGCGAGACGCTGTAAACCAAACTAAGTGTGGGAATTATGTCAGGCTCCAAGCATCCCAACAATCCATTTTCATTTGGAAGCCTTACAGAGATCGCGCTCCGTCTGTTTGCTGTCAGTTTCTGAAGTCACTGCCGGTAGAGTGCAAGGTCCATGGCAACAAAGGCAACATGCCGTTTCCAGTGTGACGAGTCACGACAGGAGCAGCCGGAGGGGACGGCGTGGCAGTTTACCTGGCCTGCTTCCCCCGGATCTCCTTCCAGCAGGATCCACTCAGGATCTGCCTGCTGTTTAATACACTTTACCACTGACAGGCAATCACGTGCCGCTTGATAAACAACGCCCGGTCAGACGGCTGACCTGGATACATTTGAGCACCAACACAAAGTGGATTAAATGAATGAAAAAAAATTAAATAAATAAAAATGAGCTCCTGCTTGTGAGAGATTTAATCTCATCTTAGTACGCAGCCTCCCAACACGCTCAGGCCCACCCCCTTCATGAAAATCTGAGGAAATGCAGACAAAAGCACAGAAACGTGGCCTGTTAACTTTTCCCACTCATCGTTGCAGATACATACTATCTACATGAAAAATAAATGAGAAATAAACTGGCATTAATTTATGTCCCCACTGTTACTCAGAGTATCAGCAGATTGTGTGTGTGTGTGTGCGCGCATCAGAAAGCTTGAATCTGACTCACCTGAAACTGAGGTGAACATCCCAGCAATCCTTTTTCTTTCATTTCTACTTGTTGTTTTAAAATGGGATTGGCAAAAAAATCCTTCTTGAATTATGGTTGAGGAAGCTAATAAAATAGTGACACCAGATACTATTAGGTGCTTTTCAGTTCCCTCACATACAGCAGAAACCCCTCTCCTAGATGACTGTTTTGTCATAGATGTCACTTACAATTTTAATTTAGTTTATTTTTAAATTAAAAATGCCACAAGAGAACAATTCAGTTGGATTATTTGGTCCATGTCCTAAAATCTAAAATCCAAAGAAATATTTCTTTCACAAATAATAATTTTTCATGACTAATTATTTCTAGACTGTGTCGCGCTGTTTCTGTAGGTACTTTTGCATTTGTAACATGAGTTTATCATATTTTTTTCTGGCCATTCCAATTATTTCTTTCATTCATTTACATCTACATTTACTCATTTGGCAGATGCTTTTATCCAAAGCGACTTACAAGTGAGGCAGAGTACAACACAAGCAAAAAACCATAAGGAGTCAAAGTTCATTCATATGCCACTCATCAATGATTTACCTTACAGCTTATCAGAGAGGTTTCCTTTATTTGGAACTCCAAAAAATCTGACAGAAAAGTGACAAAATGGTTTATCTTTCAGAATTGTAGTTTTGACATAATAAGGTTGACATTGCGCATTTCAAGTGATATCATTAACCCTAACCATGAACACAAAGTCTGTAATATAATTCATTATGTAATAATATTCATCAGTGATACTGATGAACAGTCCTCATGTGAAACCTTTACTAAACCTCTTCTATGTTACTGCAGGCCTTACAGGCAAAAGGTTGCCGGTTCAGTTCCCCACCGGGCACTGGTGCTGTACCCTTGAACATGGTAGTTAACCAACAATCGCATTAGTAAATAGCCAGCCATATAAATGGATAAAAGGGAGTTTTGTGTAGGAAGTGAGCATGAAATCTAAATCTTTTCATCTAGACTCGTCTCACTTCTAATAGTGAGTGTGTGTCAGTTTAGCTGTTGGAGATTAGGAGGAGGAGTTTTCTCAGAGTGGGGGTAAAGACTGGGGGGGAGGGTAGTTACATTTATTACATCATTACCTACAGTGAGCTCAGCAGAGTCAAATAACCATGAAAGTTTTTTTTTTTTTTTAAACAAAGGTTGTTTTATTGTAATACGGTTACAGAGCAACACCTGTTTTTTTCACTCAGTTAAAAAAACAAACAAACAAAAACAACAACAACAACAATGACATAAAATCAGCAAAGTAATTTAACTTACACAGGTATTCAGGTGGGTCAGTGGCTTTAGCTTTGCGGCATCGCCGATTTAGGGACAGTTTTCCTATCATTGTAGCACAAGGAGTTTCAGATCTTTGATTTCAATGCGCAGCGGAGAGGGTACAGATCCTGACTCTGTGAGATTCACTCAGACCACAGGAGGGTTTTGCCCATCAAGTGTTCACCAGCTCAGATCTATTTACACTGTCGATACAAACTGGCCAGAATGTTTTTTTTTAATTCATAAAACTGTGCATATGACAAATTTCCCTTTTTTCTCCTCTGGCTCCTTGTACATTTTCACATTTTGCAAAAATGTAATAACTTTTTGTTTTTTTGTTGTTTTTCACTCTTAATAATATATTGAATAACAGGTCCTGCCTTGGATTTGTAGAAGAAATTTAATCAAGAAATAAATTGAAATAATTAACTATTATAAATTTTCTTTTTCTTTTCTGCACCCCGAAGCCAAATGTTGAAATGTGAGTGGCGTAGTTTCATGTGCGGGACTCATGCACAGAGTACGTGCTGGTACCATCTCAGTGCACGGGCGGAGCTGGGCACACTCAAATCACATGATTCCTCTGGCAAACTTTCCCTCTTTCAGCGGACGGCTTGAACTAAGGAGAGAAGGATGAGAGGAGGACGGCAGGAAAGACAGAGGAATGAAAGGATGGATGTGTCGTACAAAGACTAATAAACGGAAAAGAGAAAAGGACCTCTGGGAGCCTCTTTGCTAAAGTTTAACAGACGGGATCTCAGAGCGAGGCTGTTTAACTTGGTGAATAACCAGAATCTATTATCCTTTCGTCTCTGTTCTGAACATTTTTTATCCTGTGTAATTTCCAATGTGCTGTAACGACAGTTCTGCGTGTATTAGGGGCTGGGAAAACCAGAGAAATGAGTCGGTCCAATGCAGACATAAGTTAATACTTTGTGAAGAGGAGGCCCCAGTAACAAAGAAGACCACAAACAGACCATCTGCCCTCTGTGGTAAAATGTTGCAACCAGATGCAAAATTAAACCAGAGAACACCAAATATAGTTTGATAAGTAAGAGCACCAAGCCAGACGTGTGTATAAACCACCCCCACCCCCCCAACCTTGAACTTTACAGAGAAGGAGGAAAAATTGGCTTAAATCTCTTGTTCCTTAAAACATAGTATGTTCTTCTCTTTGGTGTGTGCGTATGTGTGTGTGTGCCTGTGTGTGTGAGAAGCCCGTGTTAACTGCAACAGTTTGTGATTGGCTGTGAAAATGTGGGAAACAACAGTTAATGGAAATCAGGTGCGGGAGGATTCTGGGTAGTGTGGGTCTGGGCGATGTGGAGGCGTGTCTGCTGGGGGTGGGGGTGGGGGTGGGCAGGTGGAGGGTGGCTTTGGTAGTGACAGGGGTGAGTGGATTCGTGGGGGCGAGAGGAGAGAGAGAATGAGACAGGGGAAGAGGGTAAGAGGGTGAAAGGGATGGTGATGGTTCTACGATCGTTTCCTCCTCCCTTCGAAGTTTCTGAAGTTGGACGGCCGGATCTTCATCTCGGCGAACTCGATCGAATGCTCATGGCCTTTCCAGTGGAACCAGTTGACACCCTGGGAAAAACAGGAAGAGTGAGAATTCAGACTAGGTTAGCTGATCCTCCAGAGCGGAGATTTAAAAGATTAGGCAAATTTACAATATGGAAAAAGTCACCCATTGGTACGGAAGGTAGGCAAGGCTAGCACAGATCCCATTATGCAGGTAAATTATGATTGGATGACTGGGTGGTGTTACAGATGGTGGAGGTGGGGCAGGGGGTAGTTTGTGTATTACCTATGCACCTGGGTGGGGTAACAGAGTGCAGGATGAAGGTGGGGGAGGGGCAGTTTGTGTGTGACTTTTGCACCTGGCAGGGTGGGGCCTGTGACACTCTCTCACCTTGCTGTGGCTGTTGTCCCCGTACCGGCCCATGAGGTTGACGCGGTGGCAGTTCTTGTACCAGAAGGCACCCTTGTAGGACAGGGCGCAGTTGGTCACGGCAATGTCGTTGTCGTGGTCGTAGGTAGAGAAGGGGCGGCCATGGTGGTAGGTCATGGAGTCACCTGTGTGTATGTGAGATAGAAAGAAATAAAATTAGCAAATGGTCTTAAAGTAATAGAAACATAGAAAAACCTAACAGGATAGAAGGACAACCTTGCTAACAACAAAATTAAACATTATGATGTCCATGACTAATCTGCAGGGCAGAAACTCCTCCCCAACATGAGACACACAGCATATATATAATCCTCTCAAACAGACGGAAGCTTACTACAGCCATTATGGTTAACCACGCCACCCAGGGTTTGATCCTGCAACCTTCTGGTTCTGAGACTAATGCCCTGGCTGCGCTGCCACCACTACACTGCTAAACCAATGAGGATGACGATGAGGATGAAGGGGAGGATGAGGATGAAGATGAGGATGACGATAAGGAAGAGGATGAAGATGGAGATGGGGATGGAGGTGTGGATGAAGACAAGGATGATTATAAGGGAGAGGAAGAGGATGAGGATGAGGATGAAGGTGAGGATGGCGTAACGAACGCACCTGCAGTGCCACTGTAGCCGCCCACGTGGACCTTGTAGCGGCTGCGGGGCTCGGAGACGCTGAACTTGTCGTAGTGGGCGTAGGCCGTCTCGCCCTTGTCCCGGAGGTCCACCCGCAGCTCGTACTGACCCGACGCCGTGATCTTGTGGAGGTTGGACAGACCTGAGGGAGGGGAGACGTCGTTTGTCATACTGAGCGCGAGCGAGCATCGGGGGCACACCGGGACACTATCAGTGTGACTTTACAACCTTCAGCAGCCCGGGGTTTAATGCCATGTCACATGTTAGATCACAGGAGTATTTCAGTTTACTATTACAATTATAATTGTAATATAAACCCTAGTTAGAACTAAGTAATAAAATTAAAAGTTGGTTTAGGTGGGCTTGTCCAGACCACTACTAATCATATCCATATTTTTTTTAAATTAAATGCAACCTTTTTAAAAATTTGGGATTATGTAAGTGAGCAAAAAAGCTATAAAAATAGTTTTATTTCTCATTTTACAGTGAAAACGATTGAAAAAACCTTTTAAAATAGAAAATTTGGTCGGGGGGGGAGGCATCCTGGTGTGGTTGTCACTGAGGCATGCACGCATTGTGACATCATCAAGTCCAGGCTAACAACCTCTGTTGTGATGTCATGCAATTCATTCCCATTCTTTGTTGATATTGTCAGTGAACAATAAGCTGGGACAGCCACCGTGTGGGTGCTGTGATGCTTCATCTGTGGCACAGCTCGTGTGCAGTACCATTCTCTCGCTGCATTTGCGTTTTTAGTGCAGCAGCATAACTGACAGCCCACATCAGGAAATGAGGCAGAGGGGAACGCACCAAGCCAGAACTCGTCGTTCATGTCACCAAAGCCGGCGGTGTAGTTCCTCCAGTTCCGGAAGAACTCCAGTTTGCCGCTTTGGCGTCGGACGAACACCTGTGGGGATGAGAGAGGGGACCCAGTAAACCAGCAATGTCTCTGGATGGATTTGCAAATGCATATTTTTGCATGTGGCCCCCAATGGGTTGTTGATCAGGAGAAACATTCTTTCTTGCGATAATACTACAGCAATTGTACATTATATTACCTAATATATCTGCTTTGCAAACACTCTTACCCAGGGCCTTTTACTGTACATGAGTTACATTTCTACATAGTCCATTCTCTCTATACTGAGAACTGACAGAGGCAATGCAGGTTAAAAGATCCTTGCTAATGCATAATTTAGTGTGCCACACCCTTAGGGGTATAAGTCTTATTGTTGTTATGTTTACTACATGTAACTAATGTTGCCCATGGGTTGCCTGTGTCATTCTGAACTGGTCATGTGACTTGTCTCTCTGGCCACTCACAATCCAGCCGCCTCCATCCGTGGCCATGTCGCAGAACACCTGGAGGGGCTGGCCCTCGTCTCCGCCCAGGTAGATGGTGTAGATGCCGGAGGTGGTTTCTCCATTCAGCAGGGCCTGGGAGCAGTCCTTCGGGTACTTATACAGCACGCCAGCTGCGCACACACACACACACACACACACACACACACACACACACACACACACACACACACAGAGTGAGATTATACTCACACTTCCCAATATCTAACTTTCAAGCCACTGACTTTGTTGGCAGATCCTTTGATGTTGGTCTTTGATGTTGGTGTATGTCTATATCCTTCACTGGGAGAGACTCTGTGGCCCTTCTTATAATATTGCTTTCATTTTTTTCAATACATTGGAACAGAGTTAAACAGTTTTGGAATGCCAAAATACTGTACAACAGCAAAATTTCCTGGGCCCAAGTGTGTTTCCACAGGACATGCTGTATAAATCTAAGATCTACAAAGGTCCACTTTTTGCAAAAACTAAAAAAGGCACAGAGAAGTGGAAGAAAGTGATGAGAAGAGATCAGAAGTGTAGAGAAGGGTGCAGGGAGGGTACAGGATAAAGAAAGAAAGAGAAGAGGAGAGAAAGCAGAGAAGGGACAAGAGTAGAGCGCAATAAGAGCAACAGGAGTGAAGGGGAGCATAGGACTGAGAGGAATACAGGAGACAGAGGAGAGTAATATAACTGAGAGAGGAGAGGAATGCAGGAGAGAGGAGAGGAATGCAGGAGAGAGAGGAAAGGAATACAGGAAAGAGAGGAGAGGAATGAAGGAGAGAGGAGAGGAATGCAGGAGAGAGAGGAAAGGAATACAGGAGAGAGAGGAGAGGAATATAACTGAGAGAGGAGAGGAATGCAGTAGAAAGGAAAGGAATACAGACGAGAGAGGGCCACACAGTTCCACAGGAGACAGGAGCAGGGTAAGTGAGAGAAGGGTCCACACGGCAGTGCACTCACTGGTGGTGAAGACAGTGGTGACGTGGCGGCTCCTCTTGGGGCCGGCGATGGCCTGAAGCCTCACTGAGTACTCTGTGGAGGCGCTCAGCTGGGTCATGCCGTAGGATGTGGCTGTGGGGCTCAGGACCACTTCCTGGATGGAGACGAGCCCACAAATACATCCTGTCATGTCAAAGACTAAAGGAATTTCTACCTACTGGGTTCAATAAGGTTTTTGCTGTCAAGGTAAACAATGAAGTTGAAGTTTTTAACTAGCACACACATGCACCCATGCATGCACGTACAAGCACAAAACCACACAAACATTGGAACCACTGTAGGGCCAGGCTGAAACAGGTGGTAGCTCCTACAATCATCAGAATCAGGACAACAGACCAACCGCAGGGCTGTCCCCTTTCCAGCCACCAGGTGGAGCACTCACCCTGACAGTGCCATCAGCCGACTCGAAGCTGAGGATGTATCCAGTGATGCCAGCGCGAGGTGCCTTCCAGGTCAGTGTGGCGCTCTCAGTCTGAACATTACTGGCCGCCAGGTCCTGCGGAGCGTCCACATCTGGAGCAGAGGGCGGAGTCAGAGAACACCGAGGAGGGGTATCCCGGTTACCACTAATCTACCTGTGCTGCCACTATGGGCTGGCATCTATTGAAGCACTTAGCACTTTGAATTACATATATTTTATGTTTTATTATGCATAATGTCAGATGCACAACTCCTGCACGCTGCCTCTCTCATGAATCACCATGTTCTTTTATTAGACGAGAAATAACACTTCTGTTGCACAGACTTTCATCAGAGTGTCAGACTAAAATGTCAGCTATTGTCTAATAAAAAACAGCTGATTCATCCATGAGGCAGTGGGTGAGAGTTGCCTGTTTGTTGTGTCTGTTTGTCCCTTTGTATCCCTCTTACACAGGCGAAGCATTTCATGACAGAAGTAGTCCATATTTATTTTAAATCGCATTCTCATTTGTTTTGATAGATGCTTTGGATACAACAGTATATGCAATCAATGCCCAGAGGGATAGAAAAACAGGGATAAAAAATTGGTTACAGTTTTACGCAACATGCAGGATTAGTTGTTTATTAATCTAAGTACGTAGGTCCCTTATAGAATGTGAGCTTCAGTCTTAAAGAGTGGGCTCATGTACAGTTCAAACTGAATACATATTTTTGCTGGCAATTACATTAAAATTTAAGATTTAAAGACATCAGAGCCACTGAAAGTCTGTATGTGGCTATGCCAAACCTGGCCAGCAGATGGCAGTGTGTCAGGAATTGAAAGCTCACCAGTGGTGAACTCTGTGCTGGTGGCGGCACTCCTCTGGGCCTCTCTGACAGCGTACACCTTGACGGTGTAGTGTGTGGCGGGGGTGAGGGAGCTCATCTCGAACTCCACGATGTTCCCCGAAACCCGCTCCATCACCGGGGCCACTGCAGGGAACACACAGGGTGTAGACAAGCTGACTCCACAGACAGAGGGAGAATGGGATTCTCTGCATGTACAGCTAAAAACTTCTAACTGACTCACGCGATTCAATGAGCTCACATTACAAAAGTGTTCATTCATTCCCAACTATGGCATCCTAACCGTTCAGACAGGATGTGAAACAGGGTACACCATTTTTAAACTCAGCAGAGGCCGGTATGCAGACATTTACTGAAAGGATTTGGGCTAATTACATTACTCAACTGTGTATTCTATACCATGGATCTGACTGCAGGATGCTTGCAGCTCCTTCTTGAAAGGGTTGCCCTGTTTCATTTTGGCCTACTACATCTCCATCTTGGTATTCACAGTTTGTTTAGATATTTAAAGATTCAAACCTGAAAGCCTCTGGCTATATTTCCACCTGCTTAAACATGACTCTATACTACTAGCTTTAGGACACTAAGCTCACCAGTTGTTCACAGTTCTGCTTTCTCAGTGCAAGATTGCACAACCATGGACAGTACACATTGGCAGTTTCATAATGTCCTTAAAGCAGCAGACTTCCTGCTGATGTGTGGTAAGAGAGAGCAGCAGCCAATCAGAGCTCTTTGCGCCACGCCCCTTCCCTGTACCTGTGTCCGAGCTGTAGGTGATGACGTAGCCGTCGATGGTGGCGACGGACGGCTGCCACATCAGCAGCGCCTCGGTGTCCGTGATGTTGATGGCCGTCAGGCCGCGAGGCTTGTCCAGGGCTTTGTGGGGACAAACACAGGCGATCAGGGTAAAGGTTCAGCCTCATCACACACCTCTCGGAGGATTCAAACTGCAGGTGTCTGGAGTGGCAGTGAAGCATCAGGTGTGTCTGGTGCTGGGGAGGGGTTAGGAGTGTCCCAGACACTCAGGGGTTTGTTTCAGACCCTGCACGTTCTAGGACAAATAGTTTAAATCCTGTCCAAAAGCCACAGATCATTCAGCAAATCATTTGCTAAATACTGAAATGGAAAAATTTTTGTGTGGGTGTGCGTGTGTGTATGTGTGTGTGTGTGTGTGTGTGTGTGTGCGTGCGTGTGTGGGTGTGTGTGTGTGCGCGTGTGTGTGTGTGCGCGTGTGTGTTTGCGTGTGAAACTCACCTGTGGTCACACTGGCTGAACCGGGCTCACTCTCCTCCGTACCCTTCACAGCAATGACAGTCACCTGGTAAGTGACCCCAGGGGTCAGGTTGGACAGCACGGTCTGGGAGACGGCACCGTTCGCATTCACAGTCATAGGACTTCCTATGGGAATGGGACAGAACACGTGTGAGAGACCAGTCTGACAGCCTGGGTTCCCCAGATCAACATGTGTGCTTCTGTGTGTCTGAATGTATAAATCTGGAGCTCTTCAGTATGTATGGATTTGCCTCCATTATCACTTCAGTCAGCTATTGCCTCAGTGAGCTATTGCTTCATGAGCTATGCCCACAGACAGCTGGAGGATGTCCCTTTAGACTTCCCCAACAGAAATAGCCTGAATCATAACTCAGTAACTGAGCTATGTAACAATAGTTTTCCGTAGTGGTTGTCTCATAAAATTTCAATTAATTACAAACTTTCAAACTCATTTCCAAATAGCTGCTGTTAAAATAAAGTTTCTGTGCAGCAGCTTTGAAGTAGTAATGAAAAATAACAGTTGAAACACACTCCAGTGGCACCACCATGTTCTTGTTCTTGTTACTTGTATTCATCAGCGTGAAAGGGAATTTAAACATGTCTATACTGAGAAAAAACAAAAGCAAAAAAAAAAAAACAACATATTAAGCCCACTTGAAATCAGTTGAAAACCAGCTGGTATGTTTTTCTAACCACCAGCAGAGGGCAGACACAGATTGACATTCCATCATAATTTTCTCAGTGACTGCAGGAACCACTTTGAGAGAAAAAAGTAAAAATCCAGCCTGTTTAAATTTAAAGTTAGAATGTACTTGTGTGTTTCACAACCTGAAAATCTGCCATACTGACTCGAAATGGCCACCCCTGACATTACTACGACACTGAAGAAAATGTGTGAAGTGGGTTATTGAAATATGACACGATTTTAGCTTAAATGAAATAATATCAATCCTTTCTCTACAGCAGTATGTACAGCACTAATACCACTTTACATTTTCTATGAAATATGACCTGATTTGATTTCAACAATGCAATATCTCACTCTCTAATTTCCAAAGATACGGACACAGCTGATCATCCAATATGACACCCTGTTACACTGAAACTACATCTTCAGCTTCAAGGCTGGAGGTTGAGGCTTAGAAAGTGACCTACAACATGGCAATTCATTTGTTGTAATACCAAATGACTGAAACTATATAAAGCTCAGAGTGATCACATTAACCGCATGCATCTGCATCACTCCTGTCTCTGATGTTTTTCTGTCGTGCGGATTGGCCAGAGCAGCTGTGGAACGTGCTGGTCTGGCCTGTGTCCCCTGGAACACTCCTCTGAGTCTTCAGAACTACACCAAACCCACTCTACAACACAGAGGGGATCTCCGCTCACAAACACTCAAGAGAATAGGAACGTCTGAACCCACAACCCTCACCCCCGGGAACTGTGTTATACCCTCTCAGTGTATTAACAGCTGCCCAAATTCTCATGTCTTTACAGCCTGAATGTAACCGTGATCCCCGCCGCTGGCAGGGCTAATGCTCTGCTTCGGCCCCCTGGCGCACTGTGGGCACTTACCCCCTTGGGCTGGCACGTAGGTGACCCGGTAGCTATCCACTCGGGCGCGGGGCACAGTCCAGTGAACGGTGGCGGAGGTGTCGGTGACGTCAGAGAAGCGGATGCCCTTGGGAGAACCCACACCTGGCGCCAGCGTCGCCGACGGAGCGCGGGAGAGAAGAAACAGACCACAGACGGGGCGGGGAGGTTACTGTCTGAGAGGGCATCCCTGTGGCTGGCAAACACACACCCAGCCAGCGGGAGACCCCTGTGCTCTCAGCTGGAGAGATTTCTTATAGTGTTCTTACAGTCAAGAAAACAAGAAACAGCTGAACCACAGAACACATCAAAACTGCATTCAACATTCTAAAAGACTCATAACAGACAATATGAGGTGTTGAGAGGTTACCTTGGTAAATAAAATCAGTTCAGATCCTCAGATCAAGACGTAATAAAACAAAGATCTAATAAAAGATAGGTAGATTTAATAAAATAAAGATCTATACTGAATGAAAAAACTGAGGAGAAAAAGATCAATGACTCAACGCAAGGCCGAAGGGTAATCAAGACAAGAGAGTTGTGCTGAAACAAAGAGAGCGCAGTTTGCAGCAGATATCACAGACGAAGCACGGTATCAGGCACGACAGACACACAGAGAGATTAGAGCTCACCCCCATTTCACTAACACAAAAGTGACACATGCCAGTGTCACACTCAAGATTAAAAAGGGGGCTCCCCTGGGACGTCAGGGGACAACAGGAAACGCACGTCCTGTGAACACACATGCACGTCTCTGACTGCATGACTGGACGGGCAAAGATAAACACTAGAAAAAGTTCTTCAACGCATGCTGGAACAGCACCAGTAGAGGTCTAAAATGAGGTCATCTCTGGTGCAGTTGTGTGGAGACACAGACACAGTGACCAGCACGGCATTATCAGACCTTGCTCTGGTGCTTTGAACTGTTAACTGTCAGAAGGGGGAGAAGGGAGCTAGCAAACAGAAGCCAGGCAGTGACAAAACACAGCAGGTGCACACAGAGAGATGAGCGCTCTTCCTGTTGAATCTCAGAGCACTCAGCGATGAGTGACACACAGGAAAGCAACAGAACGCTAACAGAGACAGATACAGAAACATTCCTGTGGGGGAATCAAAGGCAGCGCAGGGAGATCTCAGTCAAATTTCTGCTTTTTCATCTCCTGAAACATGCTGGAGAAGGCGAAACAGGTGTCAATAAACACTGCAAGCCGCTGTAGTTTTGTACTCTGAAGCAAGCCATCAATCTTTTTGTACCTAGAACAGTGGGCTATTTAGTTATTAAGTTAGTAGATGACAGACAAACACTAACTGTTAAAAGCACAATTTCCTTTGCACATGAGCACTTTCTAACCCTCATCTCCGTGTCCAGCCAGGACATCACAAAAGACATAGAAGAGTGTAGCACACAGTTAACAAGGAATTACGAAGAATAAAAAAATTAAGTAAGAGGCGCATTTGTCAGTCACCGATTTTTCCCGGGACCAATTTTGGTACCTGTTTGTGCTACACCGGTGATGGCCTTGGAGCGCCATCCCAAAGTGACACCGTACAGCTCGATTTCGTACTCGGAGTCTTCGCTCAGACCTGTTACGACTTTGAACCTCTCTCTCCCAGCAACGCTGAACTCCTGCAGATCAGCCAGATTCTCGGCATTGCTAACTCTAATGATGAAGCTATCAAAGACGTCCTCTTTGGCTTTCCACGACAGTCGGAAACTGTTAGGGGTGACGTCCGATACGAGAAGGTCCTCCACTTCCGGTTCGGCCTCTGGATGACAAGGGAATATGTTTTTTCCGGCTCTTTTTAAGATCATAAAATTATTACATTTTCGCAGAAGATAGCAACAGTTAAACTGAAGAAGACACCTGTGACATCTGTCACAATGGTTAGACACATGTTAAGAGACCAAAAAGGGAGTCAGTAGATTGTGACAAATAAGACAATTTAAGGTGGGTTGTGTCCACAGTACACCATGCAGTTCAAACCTGCAAGTCAATACCTCTGGCGTTTACCTCTTGGTTAAGTGTGACTACGTAAGAGGTTACAGTGCAGTGCAGCAGTTGTGTCTTCACTTTTTTTGGATACATGTTATTATTTCAGGAACTGTAAGACTCAGAGGAGAGTGAGACGTGTGCAGCTGTGTTTCAGAAGTCAGAACACATGTTCTGCAATCTTCAAAGTGGCTGCTTAAGTGGTAACCGGGGAACCAGGGAATTCACTATTGAGGCAGTTTGACAGCAAGGTGTCTAAATTTGGCTACAAATTTCAGCAGAAAATCTCACCCTCCCCTCTGTACGTCCAGAGACACATGAATCAGCCCAGAGGTCAAACAGTCATGGGGATTAATCCTGGATTTAGCGGTTTATCTCGTCTTAACATTTTCTCAGGTATTCAAAACACAGGCACCTGCCACACTGCTTCTGTCTCTCTGTCTTTATTCAAAAGTGCACATGAGGTGAGAGGTGCATTCGGTGTTCACACCAGTGTGACCTCATGCACCTGCATTCAGTAGTAGTGAGATAAAAAAAAAATTCAAGTTAATGCGCCAACTGTACATGCAGAAAACAATCTGATTGACACTGCTGTGTTCCTCTGTTTGCAATGGGGTCAGACCAAATTATTCCACTACTTCTGGGGAAGCAAATCAGTTTGGCTACAGCCCTGACACTGCAGCACATGGGGTTAAGTGCAGTCATTCACATTCTGAAGTCAGCAGAAGGTAAAGTCCTGCTCTTGACTCATTTCAAGGAACACACAGCAAATATTTGCCAAGCAGATTGCATGTCCATAATTTAGAGAGAGAGAGACAGAGAGAGAGAGAGAGTATGAGTGAGGTAGTGAGATAGTGAGGTATAAAAATAAGCAGTGCCACTTCTTCTCTGTAACAAAACTGAAAGGTAAAACACACACAGGTCAGGCACATGTAAAACAGGAAGACTGAGGTTTCCATCACTGAAGGAGGAAGAAGAAACAGAGCTGTGGGAAGGAAAGAGGAAAGGTGTGCTGTGCAGGTGTGCAGGTTGGCGGGTGTGCAGGTGTGCTGTGCAGGTGTGCGGGTGTGCTGTGCGGGTGTGCAGGTGTGCTGTGCAGGTGTGCGGGTGTGCTGTGCTGAGCGTACCGTGCAGAATGCTGATGTGTTGTAGAGAAGTGTGGTGTATGCAATGTGCACCTTATCAGTGGAGCTCATGTTTACTGAGCAGAGACCAGAGTCTGTCCCCAGTGTGTGAAAATGGTCAAAGTTGTGAGGCAACCTGAATTAACCCCCAACCAGCCCTGCTTATTCCGTGAAATGGGCCAAACCAAAGGGGTCGGTGTCTCCGAAACATTTTACATTTACATCTTCTACTCTGTGCCACACTGTAAATGATGAGAACAGAGGGGGTAGTGTTTCAGGGAGTAGAAGGGAGCTCATGATGAAAGGAGAGATGGTGAGACAAGTTTTTGTGTTTACAGTAATTGCAAAAAAAAGTTCCACATTCATAGTTATAGTGGCATGAACTCAGCCATGTCTGACATATATGAATAAACATGGCAATGTTCAGTGACCACATTTTACATGAACATTATGTTTTGAGTAGAAGAGACTGCTAGCTATGATATTCCACTGAAGCAAGTATGAATTCATGTTGAAACAACCAAGTCAACTTACTGGACCACAGAAAATCACTAATGATAGGCAAGGCAAAGTATCCACCTCAGTTAGAACCCATTATTGATTTGTGGATCGAAATGTTTGGCACAACTCAGACATTACTGGCCTTCAGTTCATAAGGGCTGTTGAATATTTTAAGACCGAGGAGTAGAGATATTCAAATGTATAGAGGACCCTGAAGGGAGTAAGAGTCTCATTAGTGATGATAAGCCCCAATCTCCCACAATCTCATCTGCATTTGTCAGACTTCCAGATATCATTCATCAGATGCGCCAGAATATGGTTTAAAAATAAAAACTCTTTTCACCCTTTTCTGTGAATTTCTATTCTTTTTCCAAGTTACGGTACAATTCCTTAGGTAAGCTAGCAGCATGACAGAAATATATCTGATGGAAAAAATAATTTCTTCAACCTCTGAACCTGTAACAGTCCCTGAATACATCAGGGTGGAACATGTATAAGCGCTGTGATTTACTGAGTCGTCTGCATGTGGCGTCTGTGCTGACGTGCTGTCATCCCTTTTTAATTAGTGGAAAACAGCTGCGGGTTTAGACAGGGGAACGGGGAGCGGAGACAGAACCACGCGATGGAAGAGAGCCCGAAATCTGGAGACGCCTCTCAAACACGACGCATTCCCACCTGCCAGTGAGGGACCAGTTTGCAGAACAATTCCGATTTTCTGGCATCCCCCCCGGGTCAAGGCCGGAGTACCACTCTTTCTCACTCGCACCGGCGGATTCTCGTAACACGAACCCAAGGGCGGTCCGAACATTTAGTCTTTCACCAGCAGGAAAAGGGTGACGATCTGGGGCGATCCCTTAGGTGTGTCCAGATGAGACAGCTTTGTGAGGGCTCTTGCTTCTTTTTTTAGGAACGTATCTGACAGGGGCGTAATGGTGGTTAGCTTCTGCTGGTTATGGATAAGCGCGGGAGGAGCTGAAACAGCAGGAGTCACAGCTGTTTGTCACAGGAAGTGCTCTGCTGCAGAGGACGTGTGCGTGGCCTGTCTGCACTGTACTGTAATTAAGTCAAGATGCTTCCAGGGGGAACACACAAAGACAGACGCTGACGGCTTGGCCTGAGTGAGTCTGGACCAAAGCAGAGGCTTACACAGGGGGAAAACAGTGATACCGGGCATCAGAAATGAAAAAGACGAGCAGCTGAATGACTGCTCCGCAAAATGTCCAAGTTTCCCTAACAAAGAACCCCAATATTAAAATTAAAGAGGGAGCTTTCCTCTGCTGCAACTCATCGCCCTCCTGCGTCACTGGAAAGAGGCTTGGGTCCAGACGTCCTGGAACGATGATTTGAAGCCTCCGCCTCTGTGAATCGCGGCAGGGGCGTGCAGCGGGTGTTTGCTGCGAGGAGCAGCAGAGGAAATGAGATGTGATGCTGTCGCTCCTCGTTAAGGAACCGGCCGATGCCTGCTGTCTGCTCGGCGCGAGTGCGGGGGTTTCTCTGGGACCGCTAACGTGTGGCGGACCACCGACCCCCTGCCTCACATCTGCCTCCGAAAACACCACCCAGGGCTTACAAAGAGGAGCCCGCCACGCGACACTGTCTAACCTGCTGAGGGGGTCTCAGCCCACATCTTAGAGAAGGCTTTATCTAACAACCGGCGTCACCCAGAGCTATCCCGCACAGGCGTATGATTACTAAACTACATTACACTACACTATGGCCATTTAACAGACAGCTCCATCCAGAACGACATGCACAGGTCATAGTTCTTACATGTTATCCATTTATGCAGCTGGAATGTGGGTGAAGTGCCTTGCCCAAGGGGGCAACAGCAGTGCTCCAGCGGGGAATCGAACCTGCGACCTTTCAGTTACTAGCCCTGCTACCTTTTCAGTACACCACACTGCTGCCAACTACACCGAACTTACTGGCAGTCCCCACTGCAGTCCCCACTGCAGGGAGTGTGGCGGATCTTCGAGGATCTGCCTTTCCTGTTTTTCCAGCTACTGGATACGGGCTGGACCGGCACCAGGGCATGCTCCAAAGACGGGCTTTGTTTCGCAGTCGGGTCAACTCAGCGCATGCAAGCGCAATGGAGTCGGCCGACGGAGGAAAAAAAAGCGTCTGGTTGGCACTGGGTGAATTGGGATTAAGCAAATGCCCTCCTTCAGCTGGTTTGCCTTTTTATGCATTAGCATGCAAGGTTGAGTGCCAGCCACATTCAGCTGTGGGCTCTGCAATTCCTGGCAGTCTAACCCCAATACCCCCACCACCCCCGATCCCCCACCCAAAAAAAAGTGTGAATGTAAGCATAAGAAGGGAAAGAAGTCCAGAGCAATGCTGGGAGAGTACACTGAAAGGAGCCCTCCCAGGAAGATGCAAAATAGCAGTGAAAACCCCTGCGCTCTCTGCTATGGGATACTTCTGTGGCAACCAACCATCCCTCGAAAAATCTGCATTTCCTTTCAGTTTTGGCCACAAAGATTAAAAAAGCCGGAAAGCATCATCCAGCATGATTCATGGGAAAAGCAGATTTGAATTTTTTTTTTCCTCCTGTCCATCTAGAGCTCCTTTGGAGCGATTGGATGGTTCCCTTCCTGGAGGAGAAAGGGGGCAGGAAGTGAAGCATTGGAGAAGTCAGTGCCTGTGAACATGGAAGAGAGAGTGCTGGGATTATGGGTGGGGGGGGGGGGGGGGCAGTGTATGACATCTTGGAACAATGCATTGTGGGAAAGGTTACACTGTAGATGATGCTGTGTCAGCCAAATGGAATTAGTGACCTCCAGGAAAGAATTGTTACATATGCTTTCTGTGCAGTGCCAGGAGACAGTGAGGCTCTTTGACATGGAGATAGAGAGATTCAAATGGCCAACCAGAAGACTGTGCGCTCTAGGAAGAAGTGGCTATTGGCCTCGCTAACAGAGAGCTAAAAAATAACCATAGAGCATAGTCTACCTGATATTGTGTTGGTAGAAAGAGCTGCCGCAGCCTTAAAAAATGGATTTTCAAACTTGTTTTAACAACTTTGTATTTCATGGGATTTTCACCTCACCTTTGCAGCGCTGTTGCACACACGGAACTAATTTGAAGTCATGTCTGCGTAGCTATAACAGTCTGGAACAATATTTGACTGTAGGGAAGAAAACCCTTTCCGTCTGTCTGTACAGTCTCTGGAGCTTTAATGCGTACCATTCCACAAAAAGAGATTACAGAGACAGATAATAAATAGACAGAGAAATATACAGATACGTCATGTCATAATGATACAACATATCTGTCATTAGTAATATCTTAATTTACCTGCCAGCTGCAGCTTATCAGATCAAACTCAGGCACTTTTCACTTTCAAATGTTTCACTTTACACTTCAAACACATTTTTAGCTCTGCCACTACTTGCATTTTCTGTCTTTGGAGGGATTTGTCTCTGTGCGTGAGTGTGTCTGAAGACTGAAATAAGGACCACTTCAACAAATCATTAAAGAACGAACAGCTGCATTTTAACTAATGGAAACTGGAGTGCTCTTTCAAATAGCCTAACACAGAACAGACTACCAGTGTAGTGAAATTACAAAATTACCAACATCAAAAGCGAAATATTACATTGCACTATTTAAAGAGACACTTCTATATTTTACATTTACAACAAATAATATAGCATACAGTAATCAATATCTGTGAGATAATATGTCTGAAACTGAAATTAGTATGACGCATATTAACCTGACACCTGTATGAGATTAATTAAATCCTATCCTGCTCCTGATCCTTCATTAAAACCAGCTCTACACTTTATATGTGTTTGAAAATGCACACGCGCGCGCGCGCACACACACACACACACACACACACACACACACACACACACACACACACACACACACACACACACACACACATTGACAAAAGGACACAGTGAAAAGAAAAAGCTACTTCCAGTGGGAGTGGCAGACAGAACAGAAAGGATAGGGGCCCAGCAGGTGATGAGGTAGGAGACAGATTTTCATAAACAGTTTTCATAAAGTCTGCGATAACTGGTGCCTCTTAATAATGACACAAAGACATGCTGAGGCTTGTTCAGTTAGCACTTCGCCATGTCAACAAATATGGCTCAAAGAGAAGGTGGAGGAGTAGGATGAACACATGGCCGGTCCAGGCCATTTGAAAGACCAATATGCTTACATGTTGTTGACACCCAAACAGCACCATTCTATCAACCATAAATGCATTTTGTCTGGTGTGTGGCTGTCTATCCTGAACGTGCCTGTCACTAGCGTCATTCTGAATGCACAGTACATGTCACAAATGAATTGCGGTCAGATTTGTCACGCTCTCTCTCACAGGTTGGGGCATCAGACAGGGTGGAGACGGTTCCGTGATAGATGGGGAAAGAAGAGAGCGGAGAGAGGTTTCGTTTCTGACAGCCGTGACATTTCAGGATTGAGGCATTAGGAAGCGCCCTCACAGGGGCAGGAAACTCATATTAATCATGGCAGGAATAGCAACAGTGGAGGCCAGCAAGCTACAAACCAGGGAGGCAGAGAACTCAGCTTTCCACTGATAACAGCCCTGAAATTGCTGCTTTATTCTTAACAAGCTTGCCCATTTTTTAAATAGATTGCACTTATTAAGGGCCTTTCATGTTCCTAGAGATGCTGTAATATGTATTATCCCTCAGCTGCTGATTCCTTTTCACTCCAATGTGACTAATTGTGACTAATGCAGTTGTGTTAAGTTTATGAATCTCTTGTTAAATTATCTTAATCGGTACAAAGAGATGGGGTTAGATTGACTAACTTTGATCATAACAAAGCATTCATTAATTATTTTTTTTCCATTATGTCTTTTCCATTTCATCTGAGGTACAAACAGGGCAGAGCTGCCACATTAGGTGCTGTCAGTTTAAAATGAATCCGCTACTGATGGATAATCCTGACAGAAATTGGCTTTATAATTATAATTACAGTTGCTTAGCAGAGTGGCTTACAGAGTTTTCAAATTTTCCAAGTTGTGTATTTCTACAGTTGGACATATAATGTGAGAATTCAGGTTAGGTACCTTGATCAAGATTATAATATCAGGGCCCCACTGAGGAATCTAGCCAGTTACCTCTGGGTTATAAACCCTGCTGCTTGCGACAATGCCACACTGCCAGCTTGGTTTATTTAACACATGGAAAATAGTCAAAATCAGGTTCAGGATAACTGCTGAATACCTCTAAGTTTTTCTCCTCCCATATTTGTAGCTCACCAGTAAAGAAATACAGGCAGAAATGGTCTCACAGCGGAATGTTGCCGTTTTTGAGAAGAGTTTTATGTGAACCAAAGACTGTTTTCTGCAAGAAACTATGACCTTTAAACTTGAATATCAAAGCAGAGCTTCAAAACACTTTCCCTGGGTTTTAGCCTCTACTACACCAACCCTATATGTCTTTGAGCATTTGAGTATTTACCTCTATACTGAAATGGAAACCATACAGTGGAGCTGAGTCTTCATTATTTCTAATGGCATTGCATATGGTAATTGGTTTTAAAAGAAATAATAAATAAATCGATCGTGGGGTTTTATCTTATGAACTTATGAATGATCTTAAACTGCAGATAATTGACCAATAAGCTTATCAGGATGAAAGGAAGTGCATTAGCACCATTATGGAGAGGGAAGACACTCGTGCCAATGCACTCAGTATCTCTCTGTACTCAAGCCAATGCAAAGATCACAACACAGGTAGCCCCTTTGAAACCGTCCAGGCCCATTTAGCCCAGAGATAAGTGAGCAGGTGGGTGGGCCTGTTTGTGGACTCCTGAGGGGGGGGTCCGTCAGGGGTGGGTGGTCTTTGTTGGGTGTAAAGAAGTGAGAACTGGAGATGTGAGCTGATCAAAATGCTGATCAAAGACAGGCTGACATTCTTTTGGAGTTGGACGTGTTTTTTTTTTTTTTTTGCAATCACTGCAAGCAGGAGGGAAACTCACTCACCAAGGGAGAAAGACACCCTATGATGTACGGAGGTGTGTGTGTGTGTGCGTGCGTGCGTGCGTGCGTATGTGTCTGTGTGGGGTGATGGGTAGTTGCATGGGATAGGCCAGTGGTTTCCAGATTGCTCCCTTCCCTGCAATAATGAGGACCCATTCCTCCTTTGCTTTGGGAAGAAATCATGACACAGTGGCTGAGTGACAGTGTAAATCTTCATCAGATGACAAAAATAAAAAATAGGTATTACAGGCAGTGTGCAGTATGCAGTATATGGATCAAATCAGTGTGTAAAAGATAGAGAAGATAAAGAGAATAAGATTCAAAAGAGCTGAGAGAACTGTTTCAGGGCTCCACAGGGCTTTTTTGGGGAAAAAAATGCAGTGGGGAAGAAAAGAGGTATGAAGAGCGTGAGGAGGAGGAAGAGGAGGAGGAGAAAGGCAGAAAGAGTCCAGGACTCCACTGGGAGGAATACCTGTGGTGGCCTCAGCAAAGGAGGGTTCTAACAGGTTACCCCGGAACACCCCATACACGGTGATACTGTAAGTGGTGCTGGGGATCAGGTGGGCGAAGCCCAGACTCCGGGCGTCGCCGGGGAGGGTGTGGTTCTGACAGTCACTCCCCTCTAAATCTGTAAGCTCAATTAGAAATCCCTCAAACTCGCCCTCCTCCGGGCTCCAGGACACATTGAAGCTGTCCCAGGACACGTCGGAGATGGTGAGATTACCCAGTACCGGCTTCTCCTCCTCTGGACGACAAACAAACCATAAATCATAAATCAACAGCAAACAAACAAACATTAAGAGCATGAGAATGATAGAAGGGAGTATGATTTTGAAGTGAGTTTGCAGGCATGCATCTCAAAGCTCTTCCCCAGTGATCGGTTTACAGTAGAAGAGTCTACAGTAGCAGCTGTTTGGTATCTGAGCTAAGAAGACTTTGTGCAAGTGATCATTAATAATTTAGAGAAATGGACCGCTTACGATGCAGTAATGCATCTCAAACCCAGATCATCTCAACAAGGCAACTTTAGCCACAGCCGGAGTGTTACAGAGTTGTGTCAGATTGTTTTCCGACACGAAAACATTGTCGTGGGATAACTCAGGAAAAGCCAATTTGGTGACGTATACTTCTGTGAAAAATGAACGGTTGGCTTTGAGACTGCACGGTGGCTTTCAACCCACTTGAAATCATGACAAAACATCCTTAAAAGTGCAAATATGAAGACTGGGAGATACATTTGATGGAGTCATGAAAACAAAACAATGGAACTGGAGGGTCAACACAGATTGGTAAAGACCACCACAGCAAAGTGCAGGCAGTGTAAGAGCAAGATCTTTGAGGGAGGTCCAGCTATCCAGTGCTCTGAACACCTCTGTGGACTGAAGCCAGGCAAAATACCCCAAAGTTTGCCTCTGCAAGTCACTACTGTATGGCGTAATGTAAATTCAAAAGATCCATTTGTCAAAATGTCTTCATGCATACGTTACACACATTGTCCTGAAGAGTTTGGTGTGGCCCAGGCAGTATCGGGGGGGATGTTTCTATTGGCAGGTACATTAGAGAACACAAGTGCCCTCCTCCCAGGCGGCAGAGCTGGAACCGGTCTGGAGTGAGCTGGATTCAAAGCTGGCTGATCCCAGTACAGTGCAGTAGTAGTACAGTACTGCTTTTCCATTGTATTACCAGAGGTCTAGAATGTGATGTCACACAGAATGCTGCCTGCTTGGATCTTATCTGTCCTCAAAGGCTGACGTTTTCCCCAGATAAACTAAACTCCTTACTATGCCTATCTATGTCTGGTTGTTTTGTGTGATCAAAGATGGTGGATTTGAACTTTGACTTGGTGATTTTTATTGAATCCGGGGGTATGTTCTCCCAGACGCTCCATTGGCTCTGTACCTAAGGCTCAGATTACATCTCTCTTAAGAGTTCTGTACATTTGAATGATTATCGGGTGCCCTGTGGGGGTGATCCTGCAGTTGTATTTTATGCATGTCTATCGGTGCTCAGACAATAAGAAAGCTGGTCAGAAAAAGGAAAACAGGCTTAACCCGCTGAGGAAAACGCAGTGGAAAGACACCGGGGAGCGTAAGAGAGAGGAAACGGCCAGGGAGCTGGGGAATCCTCATTGGACAGCATCAAGGGTCCCCTGACAAAGGAAGCCGTGATTACAGGTCTTTTCAGCAGCGGGTGTAAAATGGGATTAAAAAAAAGAGATATTTACTCTCACAGGGGTCTTTATTCACCTCCATCTGCTCGGCACGCAAGGGGGACAATCCAGCCCACGAGGGGGAACCTCGAGAAGGTCACCGTCACAAAAGGCGGGCGGTGACCGGCGAACTCATTGGCGTGACCGCTCTCTTTTCACGGGCCCTCAGGACCGGCGTGCACCTGCCTCGCTTGCGCACGGCAGCTTGCGTGTTAATGGCTCTGGATGAGCCATTAATCTTTTGAAGGTCCTGCGCAGCCCGCCCGGGGGGCGGGAGGTGCACGGCACGCTTCAAAATGGTGACGAAGCCATGCAGAGCCATTCAGCTTCCTCCTTACAGCACACTGGGACGGCATTCACACGAGGGACAGCGAGCTTCTGGCTGCTTTAACGGGGGCTCTCCGTACCCCTGCACCAGTTCCAGAGGCAGCCAGTGAGCTGCAGACAGGGGGATGCGGTGCACTGGTCTTTATCCCATAATCACCCGATAAACCCATTTTATTGACCTGCGTGATTAACCAGCTTATCGATTTAAATAAGGATAAGCCGTCAGCAGCAGATTCCTGTTTGTAACTGATTGCATTTACTGTGATTGCTCTGCATTTGTGCAATTCACACTGCAGTCAATTTTAGCTGCAAAGAAAGGGGTTTCAGATAAATAAAAATCTTTGCTATAGTCAGAATTAGTTAACTGGTTATCATGATTTAGTTTTAGTCAAATTCATTGCATGTACACAATGGTAATGCCACGACATTACACAAAATTAAACACACACAAATATAACAAGCAAACAAATATACAGAAAATATATCTTAAAGAATATATTTTTAGCTCAATGAGTGTATTTAGTATACATATATTCTTGCTGCTTTGATATATTGCAATAAATTCTGTTTTACATTGATATATTTTAATTATTTTTGCAATACATTTGCCTGAAAAACAAATTTCTAAGCATATTACAGTATATTTAATTTCCATCTGCTGCTGAGGGGGGATCCTAACTGTAACCGATAAGCATGTGAATGGAAGTGCAGCTGCAGGGCCGTTATCGGTTTGCATGCGATTCCTCCGCCTTCTGCATTCCCGGCACGCCGCCCGCCGCTCATCGGAGCGGAGACGGCCGAGGGAGAGAGAAACGCGGGGTGATGAAGATGAATGAAATGGCTGATTGTTGGCACCGGCCTGCAGAGCTGAGAGCTGCTTACTGAGGCTGAGAGGAGGAAGGACAGCGGTTCAGGAAGTGTGCTTTCAATCCACATCCCCGCCATCTCCGCACCCAGGACACGTTTGGAGGGGAAACCCAAAGCAATTTTCTTCTGCAATGAAAAGTCACACTTCTGGGGTTTTTCTCCCGGTGAAAAGTGATTTGTAAAGGACCCAATCTGAAGCTGCTCTTCTTCAAGTAACAAGTGTATCGCAAGGGAAACATCCTCTCCTTTACTGCAGTTTCTTTAATGTAAAAATGTGAGTCCTTGATACACACTGCCAATTGAGGGCAGATATGATCAATAGGCAAAATCACCAGGGATCCGCTTCAATTCTTATTCAGCTTCAAAAGCACCCTTTACTCCATATGGGAGAATGTTGAGTGTGGCACTTGGTTGCCAATATCATTTCCTACATGTACATCCTTCACACACAGGGAGGGGCCTTCACTTCAGGCCTTTCACAGAGGTGGACCTGCCTTGTTTGCCTTCTGTCTGGTTTGTCACCCTTCCTGTTTTCAGCCATTAGCAGCAACGCTCTCTGTGTCCCAGGCCCTGGCCTTCCCAGCATGCAAATGGGGATGAGATGCGATGATGTGGAATGGGTGCTCTTTCTGGGTGGGCCAAGCCATGCCATGCTCCGTGCTCAACCACGCGAACCGTGAGAGCAAATCCCTCGGCAACACAATCGCTGTGGCAACATCAACCTTTACAAAAAGGGCTCCCACTTCCATTTCCAAGGAAGAGGTTTCTGAGACATCCCATAAGCCCACTGAGTCTCTGTATTATGTATAACAACTTTTTCTGTACAGTCAAAATGTACACCTCACATTTCTATTAGGGAAGGAGAGACTGATTGGTAGCAACCCAAAGCTTTTGGCAGAGGTGCATTCAGGGTCAGAGGAAAACTATATGAAATGTGAATGCTACCAGAAATAAAACAATTTATAATACACAGAAATTAATATGAGAAAATAACTTGGATGAATGCGTATCTGTGTTTGCTTTGTTTAAGGGTAAGGTCATTTTCTTCCCATTTTGTCAGCCAGCTGATAAACGCAGCCTTTGTCTCTCCATTCAGCTGCTAGTCTTGCAAACGTCTGCTGTCCGTGTTTCTATTCTGTTGGCAATCTTCTCAAAGGCTTCTACACAATCACTCCAGTTCCTGAAACCACCGATTAGAGCTAAAGTTATGGTAATCCCCAGTAATGATTCATAGCTCTCCATATTATTGGCCTCCTGGAAAGCAAGCGACCAGAAGGTCAACCGGACCTTTTGTGTTGACTGGTTTTATGGTTCGCCTTAATTGAGCACGTGGGGTTTCTTTGTTATGACAATATTAAGGAGAGGCGAATGTGAACCCAACATAAGCCATAAA
Source organism: Megalops atlanticus (assembly GCA_019176425.1). NCBI lineage: Eukaryota > Metazoa > Chordata > Actinopteri > Elopiformes > Megalopidae > Megalops > Megalops atlanticus. The sequence goes on from CM032878.1 coordinate 3,586,124, forward strand.
AAGCAATAACAACTACAAATGGACCCCAAAAACATATAACTTATTTCATGGTCTGTGGGCCTTTTTTGACTTCTTTTTATCTTGTGCTCATATTAATACCTTTTTCAACAGTTTTGGTGACAGATAGTTCTCAAAAGGGGGTTATTTCTAGACACGTTTAGAGAGAGATGTCTCAGGGGTGTTTGCTAAGCAAACCGTGGGGTTCTGCAAAGGCGGTGTGGCTGGGTCATGCTCTCCAATGGGGTCCCTTAAGCTCTTGAACCCATGATTCTTGTAATCCTTTCAGACAAAGCGCAGTGCGATTATCAAACATAAAGACCCAGACCTGGGAGGTTCCTCCCCTGCTCCCCCACAGCCCCTTTGTATGCCTGCAAACGTGCATCTGCGCTGGAGGGTTTTGGGGGAGTGAGGTGGGGGTGGTGATAATGGGTGTGAGGACAGGCCAGATTTTGGGGCACACTGTTTTTTTTTTTTTGTAGACAGCGTTTTAACTGCGTACCCAGCGTGGGGTCTGTTAATCTGGAGCCACTGTGGTTCTCCTCAGCCAAATCACACAAAAACAGAGGGGGTGACCGAGGAGGCCCATCCCGGCCATCACCCATGCCAATCAGCTTAGCACAGGGCTCCCAGCTCTGTACCTCTGGCCAAAAAGTGGGTGAAACAAAATCCAGCTAAAGCTGTTCATTCCAAGGCCCTACCGGCTTTTCCCTTGCGTTGTATCAATTTCGCCGCCAGTCATACCATTTAACGCCCCCCCAACCCCCGCTGAGCAACTGCAAAACTCTGCCGGCGAAACGTGTTTGGTTTGGAGGTGTGTCTGACGTGCCGACCGCTGGAGTAAAAATAATCTTTTAATTGTATCATTTGTCTTTCCCTGTGTCTGTGAGAAGTAAAATAAACTCCCATGTGATAAATGAAAGGTTTCTGGCCGGGAGGGGGGCTAGAGACTCATACATGAGACGCAAAGTGAACAAGGGATTCTGTTCTTTTCTTGTGTTTGGCTCCAGCGCCAGATAATAAACTCAGTTTATGGAAAACTGCCATGTTGGTTCCCCGGTAGAAATGTCCTGAAATACCATACACCACAGGGCAAAATATAACTTCAAACATTAAAAAAAAGGTGCTTCAGCCCACTTGATTACTAAATATGGATCTCAGACAGCTGCCAGCTGTACCCTGCGACACCATCAAGAGATAGATTCTTTGCTGAGATTCTCTGAGTCTCAGCTTGAGAACTTTGGATATTTCTCAACTTCGGACGTGTCTGTGACCTGCGCAGGAAGGAAACTGAACAAAGTTGTCTTTCACACGAGAAATTGCAGCAAACCAACGGGACGCCACCCAGGTTTCCCTCCCCGGCCCCCGAGGCCTGGCAGGTACTCACCTGTGGAGGCGGAGATGGAGGAGGGGCTGCTTCTCTGCCGGCCCCTCTGTGCTACCAGGGTGATGGTGTAGAGCATGCCGGGCACCAGATTCCGCAGGGTGGCGGTGGTGGCGCTTCCCTGCACCTGGACCTCCGTTCTCCTGCCGTCTGCTGACACGTACGTCAGCTTGTAGGAGTCGATCTTGGCCTCCGGCCTCCTCCACACCAGGATGAGCGTGGTCTCGGTGACCGCGTTCACCTCCAGTTCCGTGGCAGGGTCCAGCTCTGAGGTTTGGGTTTGGGGAATATCAGATGGCTTATGCCAGGCAAGAAAAACAGTCCCCCAAATGACATTGGAGCTGAACCTTTCTGCATGCTTGATTTGCAACTTAATGGCGTGCTTTATTTGCAAATTAAAATTAAGTTGCCTTTTTTGCAACTTATTTTCAGAGAATGTGTCAACCTTTCTTTTCCTTTTAAGACTTTTTCACAAAACATGATTACATATTTATAACAATTCTAAACTTTGTGACATTCCATATTATTGCACTGTATGTGATTGTACTGGATTTGGAGCATTTACAGTTTACACCAATGTGTAAAGCTGTTTGGAGTGTGATTGTGAGGTCATAAAGGTGGGTGCAGTGATGGTTTGGAGTGTGATTATGAGGTCACAAAGGTGGGTGCAGTGGACAGCGATGTGATTATGAGGTCATAAAGGTGGGTGCAGTGAACAGCGGTGTGATTGTGAGGTCATAAAGGTGGGTGCAGTGATGGTTTGGAGTGTGATTGTGAGGTCATAAAGCTGGGTGCAGTGGCAGGGGGGTGACTGTAAGTATGAGAATGTAAGAATGTAGCATGAGCTGGGCCTCGTGTGCCCGTGAGTGCTCTCACCGGTCGCGGCGTTTGTGGTGGTGGGTAAGCTCTCCCTCTCCTCCTTTACTGCCGTCACCCCCATACCGTACTCCGTCCCTGGCTTCAGACCTTAGCAATAAGGAAATAGTATGGACCTGAGCTCATTTTTTGAACCAACAAAGACGAATTTAAACCAATTTTCTTAGAACAACAGAAACCGGTGTAGAGTAACTAACTGGAGTGAAACCACATCCTTTCAGACTGATTTTATCATCATAAATACATATTTTGCAAATTATGTCAGAACATTATCTAAGAAAGTCTAAAAAACTGTTTTATGCAGAGCAATATAAGAATTTTCTCTCAGAATTATAATAATAACTAATATTAATACTGTGGTCATCATTACTGTTACAAATACCCTGGTCATTATTACTGTCATGAACACCCTGGATTCTGGCTTTATATCCAGTAGTGTATTGAGGACAGCCGCCTGATATTTCAGCCCGGTTCCAGTGGTCTGGTCTCTTTCTGCTGTGCTTGCATTTTACAGCGCGCTCAGACAGGATCTCACCAGGGGCCAAAAACAATATTTGCTGTGATACGAGGGGCTTTGAGATCCCTTCAGCAACACTAATTGGAGGCCCTTGGTCCAAATCCCACAATTCACTGCTCCGTAATTCCTTTATTAGCTCCTGCAGAGGTCACCGCACGAGAGTCTCCCAGCATGAAATTACACCTAATGCAGAGGAAACTCATTATCAATAAAATCACAAAGCGCGACAGCAATTACCCGTAATAACTGTGTGAAAAGAGAGAGAGAGAGAGAGAGAGAGAGAGAGGGGTGAGGTGCGTGCCGGGACGTGGGGGAAAGCCGTCGGCTCAAAAACCCGGCTGCACGGGTTCCACAGGGAAGCTGAGGACAAAGGAGCGGCGCCGACAAAGACACTATTACGCATTTGAAAATATCACTTTCTCAGGGTCCCTAATCCCTGCAAGCAGTGGCCTGCGGCCTGGAAAAGGAGCCAGCCTCAAAGCCCGCCAATAATAGGCCCCCAGTCGCTGAGTGATGGAAAACCGTTCTGCTTTTCTTGTTCGACCAGGATTTCTCACTGAAACAAGCCGCAGTGTTACTCCAAACAGAAGCTGAATGAAAGGTCCCTCCAGTCCTTTCATGTTTTTCTCTTTTTTTTCTGATAAAGTGGAGCTTTTGTGGCCGGGCAAACGTTTCACAACACAAAAACAAAGCCGACCCGATTGGAGCTAAGTGCATTCAGTTAAATACTGGCAATTTACAAACAGTACCGCAAGTGCTGGGAAAAATATTTGGCAAAAGAACCCCCTTTTCATGCGCTGAATGATGCCCATTCATTTTCAACAAAGAAACCGTAGATGTTGCAGTGGCTGCCCATTTTTTGTTGTGTTTTTGGAAAAGCTCTCTGCAACGGCCAAATGATTTTTTTTTGCATTTAAAAAATAAACAGTGTTAACCCAGGACAGCGTTATCCCATGGAGGGACCCAGAGAGGGGCGGTAAAGCACCTTAGACCTGTTGGCATGGGAGAGTTGACGGTGACTGATGACAGATGGATGGACACACACACACGTTACACTCAGAATGGGCTTGATCGGATGTCATTGGCTGTGCTTGGCTGAGACCCGTGTTTGCCTGCCGACGCCTGCCCATCACCCCCCTCCCCGCTGCGGGTCACGTGACTCTCACCGGTGATTTCGGCTCGCGTGGTGTCCCGCGGTCCGGCGGGGAATAGCATTTCCCCGTGCCCGCCCCCGGAGAGGGGGCCGTACTTGACGCGGTAGTTTTCGACGTCCGCCCTGCTGTTCCGCCACTCCAGAGTGATGCTCTCATCTGTCTGCGCCACTGTGCGGAGCTCTCGAGGGGGGTCCAGGTCTGGAACACAGCCAGACAGCGATAGGGTCTCCAGGTTGGTCCTGTATCTGTGTGTGTGTGCGTGCGCACGTGTGTGTGTGTGTGCCTGTGTGTGTGTGGTCTACACTTGGACTCTTGGACCATTCTTAAAGTCCAGGTTTGGAACAAAATCAGACAGTGATAGGTATTTCAGTTTGTCCTGTAGCTGTGCATGTGTGTGTATGTGTGTGTGTGTGTGTGTGTGTGTGTGTGTGTGTGTGTGTGTGTGTGTGTGTGTGTGTGTGTGTGTGTGTGTGTGTGGTGGGGACAGGGTGGGAGGTGGTGGAGACTCTGAATCTCAGGCCAAACCCTTGTGTTGCTGAGCTCATCGAAATCAGACTTTTAATCAGACGTCTGGCCCTGGAGAATGCTATCTCCACACTCCTCTGTGTGTGCGTGTCTGTGGTCTACACTTGGATTCTCGGACCATTCTTAAAGTCCAGCCTGGAAGACAGCCATACAGCGAGAGGGTCCTGTGGGAATGTGTGTGTATGTGGCTATGTGTGGTCTACACTCATGGACCATTGGACCATTCTTAAACTCCAGGTCAGACAGGTTTTCACATTTGGTCATTTATATGTGTGATCCACACTTACAGTCTTACAGACCATTCCTATAGTCAGGGGTCATACCATGTAACCTTACAGATGGTCACTTGATTCTCACTCTGAAGCGATATTATCACTACAGAAGATTATCACTCAAGGCAAATATAAAACATAATAATTTATAATAAATTATAATTTTTGTAATTATCCCAAAGTTGTGACACCATCTTTGATGTTCCCATATTGCTTTAAGTACCAGTAACACAGGGATAGTACTTCAGATTTGATAAGTTACTATCAGCAGAGCTTTTATTGGCTATTTATACCAATAGCTCACCATTCACACAGAAGGAAAATCTATATTCATAAACTAATGACCTTCATAACTGTGAATATAGATATGAATCTTGTGACATGTCTCTCTTTTCCATTCAGATTCAGAATAATAGGTTTTTAAAATGTATTAACTCCTTATTACCTAAAATTCCTATAAACCCCTGTGGAAGTGTGTGGCCAATGACTTGTCTTTATCTTTTGCTGTGAGAAGACACAGTGTGCCAATAGGTCAGCGATCCAGCAGCACAAGCAAGCATCGGTGAGTGATGGCTCTGACCGTACTCATGAGAGGTGACAGGGTTAGATGATTTCACACTGTGGAGGGAGGGAGGGAGGGATGTTTTGGGGACCCTCCCGTCCTCACCTGTGGTGAAGGTATCGAACACGGGTTCGCTAGTCATCCCGCCCCTGGTGGACATGAGTGACACCTCGTACTCGGTGTCGGGTTCGAGGCCGTCGGCGTGGTACTGCGTCTCCACTGACGGCAGGTTGACCGTCTTCCTGCTCGAGTCCGCGCTTGGCCCGTATGACACCGTGATCCCGTCCACCTGTGCCACGGGCTGGAACCAGGTGATCAGAGCCGAGGAGTCCGTCACGTCCCGAATCTCCACCTGGCTGGGGCCGTCAATCTCTGAGGAAGACAAGGGTTGGGGAAGATGGTGTCATGAGTCTCTGCTTTGGTGATCAGAATTACAGTGTTAATGATAGTACAATGGGGGTTAGATTGGGTAGAAAAAAATTTGACACGGAAATCCAGTTTTAATACAGTGCTGCAACTCAATAGCAGCTGCAACAGTAAACATACATATCATGGAAGTGAAATGAGATTTTTGCATACATCATGGGAATATGTTTGTTTGGGGGAAAAATTAATATGATTGCTTTTGCTATTGTCGAGCCTATTATTCTACTTATAACTGCTTAATTATGCATTTTATCTACTTCAACAGAGATTAATAAGCTCTCTTTGGAAGTGATGCGCATAACTTTATGTGCCAACATGAGTTTGTTCCATGCAGCAACTGCTGAGAGTCACCTTCTGCAAAACACTGATAAAACCTGAAATCTGCATTTCGAGCTTAATGCAGATTTGTCCTTATTTGATGTCCCAATGGTCTGATTATCTCAGGGGATGAAGGCTTCTCTCATCGCACCCAGCATCCCCTCACAGGGAGGGAGAGACATGAGAGGGAGGAGAGAGGAGAGAGAGAGGGAGTGGGGAGAGAGGAAGAAGAGAGAGAAAGGGAGAGAACAGTGAGAGGCAGAGAGGGAAGAGAAGAGAATACGAGGGGAAAGAGGGAGAGAGGATATGAAGGAGACAGAAAGTGAGTGACAAAAAGGTGAGAGGAAAGATGAGAGAGATGGAGATGGAGATGGACAGACAGAAAGTGAAGACAAAGAGACAGACAGAAAGAGAGAGAGAGAGAGAAAGAGAGAGAAAAGAGAGATGCTTTTAAGATATCACTGTGCTGTCTAGGACAAGCATCAGGGTCTTTTTGCACAGAGACACTGACTGGCTTTGAGATGCACTGAGACACTCACGGGTTTAGAGGTACACAGAGACACTGACCGGCTTGGAGGTGCACAGAGACACTGACCGGCTTAGGGGTGCACAGAGACACTGACTGGCTTAGAGGTGCACAGAGACACTGACCGGCTTAGAGGTGCACAGACACACTGAGTGGCAGGTAGAAGGGAAAGCAGGTCAGTCTGATTTCCACACAGAGGGAGATGTCTTCCTGTAAATCCCGGCGGAGCATCGTGCAGTGACAGGATGTGTGTCAGACTACAGCGCAGAGTTCTGGATCATTCCAAACACCTCACCACCCCACCCCGACCCCCACCATCACTCCTCCACCCCTCTCAGCCCCCAACCCCCCGACTAATGCGTAGTTTGGTGTAAATCAATGCTGTGATTTACAAACTGTTCAGGGCAGTAAAGAACAGGAGAAGGAATATCGCTGGAAAATGACTTTTCCATCTATATTTTTTCCCCCATCAATATTCCTGGCCAATTTCTCTGTAACTATTTAACGATAAATAAAAAGACAGAACCTGTTCATTTAAAATGTGTGTCTGTTTGAGTGTGTGTGTTGTGTGTGTGTGTGTGTGTGTGTGTGTGTGTGTGTGTGTGTGTGTGTGTGTGTGTGTGTGTGTGTGTGTGTGTGTCTCTTTGACTCTGTGTGTGTGTGTGTGTGTGTGTGTGTGTGTGTGTGTGTGTGTGTGGTGGGGGCAGGATGGGAGTTGGTGGAGACACTGAATCTCAGGCCAAACCCTTGTGAAGGTAATGTTGCTGAGCTCATCGAAATCACAGACTTTTAATCAGGCGTCTGGCCCTGGAGAAGGCTATCTCTCCCCCGTTATAGAGCTATAAAGCTCAACCACACACAGGCAGCGGAGCGTAGGCGCTTTTTTCCCTCCAAAACTCATGCCATTCTTCAACGTTTAACCGCTCTGCTGCACTCCTTACACCTGGTATAAGAATTGCACCTTTCTCTCCTCGGAGGGTCCCAGAAAGGGTCGATTGGAAAGACCTTTATAAGGCTGTGTAATGGATCTGTAATTCCCCGCTGCTGCACACTCTGACACAAACCATTACACTTTACAGCCAGGCAGCTTCTGAGCATCCCGTTTCCTCCTGACCGCCAAACCCGCACGGGACATTTTTACTGCCTCCAGTGAAATCTAAACATTGACCCGTGATCTTGTTGCCGGATTTACACGGCGAATGCTCAGAGGTGCGGTGGGTGTTGGCGGAACACTGCAGGCCTGACTGATTACCACCCCGCGTGTCTGATGAAAGACTGGAGCATTCCAGCGTGGGAAATTGGAGCAGGGCAGATTAAGTTTTGGCCTGGCTGCGACACATGCCACTACTTGTGACCTGCCTGTAGCTGTGCGTATGTGTTGCAACACTTTGTTCTTTGATCCTTGTTTGTTTTCCTGTTATTAAAGCCCCATTTTTTTAAGGGAAGGGAGGACAGAGGGCAAATGTCAAAAGGACAGACTGATTGGCTAAGGCTGATCAAGGAGTATAATCACAGATGTTCTATTACCGACCAGATATTCAGGTTTGAGCCCTCAACATTCTGTCTCTACCACAGCTGAACTAAGGAGTGTAATGACTTTTACATTACATTGCATTACATTGTTGGCATTTAGCAGATGCTCTTATCCAGAGCAACTTATATAGGTTACAGTTTCACATGTTATCCATTTATACAGTTGGATATTTACAGCTGAACTGGAGGCAATTCTGAGTTAATCATCTTGCCCAAGGGTACAACGTCAGTGCCTCAGCAGGGAATCAAACCAGCAACTTGTTGATTATGGGCCCTGTTTCTTACCTAGGCCGCACTGCTGAATTGATGGCATACTGTTGAAAATCATTTGATAATAAACAGGCATGGTCACAGACAGAACACTCATAGCCAGCTCAGCAATGGAAACAGCAACTTCCCAGCTTCCTATACATATGGGAAAGGATCACAGAGCTGGACACTGAGACAGTGAATAGGGTATCTGTAATGTGATTGGCGCTCACTTGTGATGACGTTCTTGCTCGCGGGAGGTCCTCGGGTGTTGTTCTTCACCACATGGAGCTTGACCTCGTACTCCTGCCCGGGTCCCAGCCCAGACTGCTCAAAGGTGGTCTCAGGGGGCGACAGGGCGTTGAGAATCTCCCCATTCTCCTCTTTCTGCAAACACACAAGGCAGGACTCTTTACAGTGGGTATCCCCACCCCCATCCACCATTCCTCCCACCTCCAGAGAGGAGACAGTGAGGCTTCATGACCCCCCAGAATGGGAGCCGTCTCGGGCAGCCAATTAATCACTGTTTTACTATGGTAAATGAAGGGTTCTGATTGGTTCATGGGAGGCAGTGATTGACAGCTCCACCCAGGGTGGGGTTCATGAAACCATACTTCTCCTTCACCCACTAAACAGGCACTGTGAAACTCGCCTTGCCCAGCCGTGTCCCATATTTGTGGAATCTCTGGTTTATCTCAGTGTTTAATGAGATTTTGTCTAAGTGACTTCTAATAGTATGCATTGAGGGACACTGAAAACCCTTTTAACCACCTATCTGCAGCAATGAGTGCTAAATAAGTTACTGTTTCCACCTGACTCTACTTACATTAACATTTTGAACAGTAAGGGAAAGTAAGCTAAGGAAAGGACTAATAGGCTGTAGTATGGTTCTGCCTGTGTCAGCTGCCCAAGGATTGCAGCTTCTTGCACCTCACACTGATCCAGGACCAAATCGCAGTAAAGTGACGGCCTAGCTTACATCAAACCCCAGCAAGCTGCCTAAAGGGAAAAAATCTGTCTTTTAACATGGTGCCTCAGTAATCTGTGAAGTTTTTTTCTTGACTGAACAGCAGATGCACTGACGGTGATGTGGCAGTATGGATTGAGTCCAGGTGTAAATTCAGGGCTGGAACTGAAGGCTGTGGTCACTGTGGCTCTCCAGCAGGCCCGGGTCATGACCCCTGTGTGCAGGGGGAGAGGGGTCCAGTAGAGAGACTCACAGTGTTTCTGAAGATGAGGTTCCAGCCGTCGAAGGGGATGTCCAGGGGGTCCCAGAGCACCTCCACAGAGGTCTCCCTCACCGATTTAAACTTCAGACCCTCAGGCTCCGGCAGATCTGTGTGCATCAGAACACACACACACGCACACGCACACACACACACGCACACGCACACGCACACGCACACACACAAAGGTTTTCACTTTTGTTTGTACCGCCTCCGGAGAGAATAAACATAGACTAATTATGATTAGGTCAGTTTAAAATGATTGAAGTACGACATGACATGGTATTTAAAAATCTAGTTTCCTGAAGGGGTTCCCATGTATTTGGATGTAAATTATCTGACAGGAAAACAAAAACAAGTCTAATGTTGGAATTTCTAAGCAGAGTAAAATAACAGTTGATTTAGCCATCCATTACTTCCTTAACAAACAGATATTCCCTGCGGGAGTACCCAGCAGATGTAATGATATTGGAAAAGTCTGTCAATAGCTTTTTGCATTAATTAGGGGTGGCAGTGTGGTGTAGTGGTAAAGCACAGGGCTGGTAATCAAAAGACTGCTGGCTCACTTCCCCATTGGAGCACTGCTGCTGTACCTTTGGGTAAGGTACTTAACCTAGAAATGCCCCAGTAAATATCCAGCTGTCCAAATTGATAACATGCAAAACTGTAAACTACCTTACTCGCCCTGTATAAGAGCATCTGCTAAATGACAATAATCTAATGTAATTTGGAACAGGTAACCTGTACATCAAAATCCCACCAGGGTATGAATCCACAACCCCCTGGTAATAGGTAGAGCTACTTAATGACTACATTCCTTACAGCCTTTGAAGCTTTGCTGTGTATTAAACAGCTGGTGGTTGAGCAGATAAACGTGTGGTGTTGCACAATGGTCAGGAGAGTTGACTTTTAATCTGCTCCTGATCAGATCCTGCTGTACCCCTGGGAAGGTGGTTAAAAATGCTCCTTTAAATATGCCCCTGAATACAGAACACCCTTGCCACTGGCAGGTTTACTGTTCACGCCAGCCGGCACCTTCTGTGTCTGACCTCACTTCCTGTTCCCAGGCCACAGGCTGAAATTTTTTATACATTAAGATCTATACTACACACATGACATGCATATATATAATGTACAAATTACACACATTCATAACACCATGAAATCTCGAGGTTCATTACATTATACTCACTCAGCAGATGCTCTTGTCCAGAGTGACACAGGTTACAATTTTATCCCTTTATAAAGCCTGTCATTTACTGAGGCAACTGTGGGTTAAGTACCTCGCCTAGAGGTACAACAGCAGTGCTTCGGTAGGGAATCGCACCTACAACCTTTTCGGTATGAGCCCTGCTCCTTACTGCTATGCCACACAGCTGTCTCACATATTACCTATTTACTGCTGCTATATGGATAAATGTGTGAGACACGTAAGCCTTGTGTGTCAACTTGGGCCAAGCTGTCTGCTCGGTGAATAACTGCATGAGGTTAGTGATGGCTGGATGGGTTAGTGAATAAGTGATGGCTGCACCTACGTGTGGCCACCCTGGCGCTGACAGGAACGCTCCTCTTGTTGTTGAGGACAGCGTAGACGCTGACCAGGTATTCCACGCCCGGCTCCAGCTCCCGGATGGTGGCGGACTTCCTGTCGCCCGCCACGCGTATGTCCATCTCCAGCCCGCCGGGCGCCGTGGGCGCGTAGGTGATCAGGTACTCCGTCACGGTCATCTCGTTCACCCAGGTGAGGTTCACCGTCTCTGGGTTCACCTCCATCCACATCAAGTCTTTGGGTGGGGAGACTGCAGAAAACAGAGCCGCTGTGAGACACTGAAAATGCTGATAAACTATATAATATCACCTTGTGTCCTGTGAAGATTCTGCTATATTCTAATAGGATTGAATCACAGGGTAGTGGCAGTGATAGGCTGACCATTAATGGACTCCATAATAACGCTACTCTAGACTGAATGCTTTGCTTGCAGCTAAAACTCAGTGGCTGACAATACCTGTGGTGTAATGTGTGCAGTGTTACAGTGCAGCTTAGTTATGTAAATTGAAACTCATGAGGGCAGAGGTTTTAACACCACATTACATTACATTCATTTAGCAGACACTCTTGACACATATGACATTAATCAGTGAATTTGGGCCAATAGGTTGTGTATATTATACCTATCAAATAACAAACACTTTATACAGGTTTGTATGTTGTATATAATGGCGGGAGAGGTACATAAGCAAGGCTTCATAAAGTCAAAATGGCTGGAGACAGCATGTGTTATGAGCACCTAAACTAATATTTGCCTTGGAAAGTACAGTCACTTGATTGGCTTATATGCATGCATGATTGACAGCAGCTGATAGCTCCATCCATTATGTGGTTTATGAAACCTCACTTTTTTGTGTCCTCAAAGACAATGGCTACCATTTGGTCTGGGATCTTGCGCTGTTCAGTGTAATATTTAGAGTGTTTTTGGTTTTCCTCTTTTAGGACAGAAGTTGAAAAAGCAGGAAGACTTATGGGTGATCAGCTCCATTAATCCTGAAAGTATCTGCACTGATTGTTCCTGCTGCCACAGAACCACTACTTTATCTTTACTTTTCCAGGAAATGAAAGGTGCCCAGAGGCCCGCAGAAAGGACAGACAGTATTTTGCCACGGTACGTAAAAATAACTTGGCACAAATATTGGCTCCTGCAGGAAGTCCACTCTGGCTTTGCCTCAAATGTTCACTCAACGATGACAGAAAAAGACGAAAACACAGGACGCCTCGATGAAATCATTTTCCAGGTTAGCAGACGACCATCATCAAAAAAACATTGACTGTCAATATAATCCCAGTCATTTTTCCAAAGCGGTTTCATTGAACTGGAGAATTGGTCACACAGCAGGGAAGGCAGCGGACCGTGGATACCATTTTTGGTGCCTCACAGGTCTCACAGGACATTTTTGGACTTTCCAAGACAGGGAAAACAGTGTAATAATACTTTATTCAATCTATAGAAAAGGCAGGGAGGTTGCCTGCTCTGACTCCTGCATTTTCTGTTATTAATTTATGAAATCGTCAGGTCAGAAACAATATTTCACTATGCAAGAAGCTCCCAGAAAGCCCCTCAATACAAATATAAATACAAAACTGCCTTGATAGAAATATCAGAAATATCAACTGCTGTCTGTTGCTCAGACGAATAATTAACACAATAAGCAAATGAATGAACCCGGAAAGCAGTAACGAGCCACTGTCGTTGCCCCGCGTTTCTTTCAAACTTGCATCTGCTGTTTGGATAGATGGATAGACGCCAATGCTGAACGCATGAGACAGAATTCCTGCATGTCCTGCAGAACTCGGCAGAGCCCTGTGACATTGTTTAGACTCTCTGGCACACCTGGGAGAGCGGGGCTCCTCTTACCTTCGGAGCAGTCCTCTCCGATGTAGCCCTCGTCGCAGAGGCACATGCCGTTGACGCAACGCCCCCTGTCGTTGCAGTTGTCGGGGCACCCCAGCTCCCCGCAGTCGTCCCCGACGAAGCCCTCGTCGCAGACGCACATGCCGTTGACGCAGCGGCCCCTGTCGTGGCAGTTGGCGGGGCAGGTGAGCTCGCCGCAGTCGCGGCCGGTGAAGCCCTCCAGGCAGACGCACTTGCCGTCCACGCAGTAGCCCCGGTCCCGGCAGTTGTTGGGGCAGGTCTTCTGGCCGCAGTCCTCGCCGGCGAAGCCTTCTTTGCAGACGCACTGGCCGTTGACGCAGCGGCCGCGGTTGCGGCAGTTGTTGGGGCAGGTCAGCACGCTGCAGTCGCGGCCGGTGAAGCCGGCGTAGCAGACGCACTTGCCGTCCACGCACTCCCCGCGGCCGTAGCAGTCGTTGGGGCAGGTCTTGACGCTGCAGTCCTCGCCGGCGAAGCCTTCTTTGCAGACGCACTGGCCGTTGACGCAGCGGCCGCGGTTCAGGCAGTCGTTGGGGCAGGAGAGCTCGGAGCAGTCCTCGCCCTGGTACCCGGCGTCGCACACGCACTCCCCCTCGATGCAGCGCCCCCTGTTGTTGCAGTTGTCAGGGCAGGAGAGCTCGCCGCAGTCGTTGCCCTGGAACCCGGGGTCGCAGATGCACATGCCGTTGAAGCAGTGCCCGCGCTCGTTGCAGTTGTTGGGGCAGGTGAGCTTGGAGCAGTCCTCGCCCGTGTAGCCGGCGCTGCACACGCACTTGCCGTCCACGCAGAAGCCGCGGTTGTTGCAGTCGTTGGGGCAGGTCTTGATGCCGCAGTCGTCCCCGGTGAAGCCCTCGTCGCAGTGGCAGGTGCCGTTGTCGCAGCGGCCGCGGTCGAAGCAGTCGTTGGGGCAGATGAGCTCGGAGCAGTCGAAGCCGGTCCAGGGCTCCTCGCAGACGCACTCCCCGTCCACGCAGCGGCCCCGCCCCAGGCAGCCGTTCAGGCACTCCGCCTGCGAGCAGTCCTCCCCGGAGTAGCCGTCCGCGCACACGCAGGCGCCGTCGATGCACTGGCCGTGCTCGCCGCAGTCCACGGGGCACAGCTCGATGCCGCAGTCCTCCCCGGTGAAGCCCTCGAAGCAGACGCACCTGCCGTCCACGCAGCGGCCCTGGTCCTGGCAGTCGTCGGGACACTCCGGCTCCGAGCAGTTGGCACCCTTCCAGCCGGGCTCACACACGCAGCTGCAGCTGTCCGTGCTGTAGTTGCCGTGGCCGCTGCAGTAGGGCTTGGTTCCCACCTCACCTGAGAGACAACAGGGATGACTAGTCAATCACCAATAACACGTTAAAGAGGACCTCTGTCCGGTTTCAGAATTCGCTCGACCTCTAACCCAACAGCCAAAGCAGAATCACACGCAGTGCTGAAGGTTCCCCCCTGGCTTGGTATCTTTTCATAGTTTTCAAGTACGTCAGGTGAATTGACACACTATCACGTCTACACTGGCATCATCTATAGAGGTGATTTCCAAATTTTGTTCCAGATTGGCCCACATGCAAATTCCCAAATTCCTATGCAAATCTGGACCAAAGAGAAGTGTGACTGCCCGCCACCCACCACCCATCACCCCACCTCTTCTGAGTCTCAAGCACATCATATCAAACGGCCTCTCTTTGAGGTGCATCTGAGAGCTGGCACGGGACGCGGCCGGTCCCGCATCCTACCTGTGACCTGCGCCCCGCAGCACCCGGCCCACTGTTGCACTGCTCCCTCAGGCTGGACACCTCGGCCTCCAGCATCTCCAGCCGGGCCAGCAGGTCCTTCAGCTCGGGCAGGTGGCTGTCGCAGCCACAGGCCTGGCGCGGGATGTTGATGCGGTGGGTGAAGACGATCTGGTTGTCCCCGTCCAGGGTGTGGTCGATGGCGTGCACCTCCGAGGGGGCGGGCGCGTCCTTCAGCTTGGGCTCGCTCCCGCCGGGGGAGTCCAGGTCCACGGAGCAGAGGGAGCCGCCGGGGACGTTGATGTTGTAGACGTGGTTGAAGACGACGGGCTGGTCGGTGCCGGGCAGCGAGACGTTCTCGGCGGCGTTTTTGGGCATCAGGGCTTCGCGCCGGTGGCGGATCACCTTCTTCACCAGGCCGGCGCTGCAGAGCTGGAGCAGGAGCGTGGCGGCCACACAGCCCAGGATGAGGCCTTGCTTCCCCATACTGAGCTACCTTCACCGGGGCCCGGTCGCGCGAGAGGCAGGCAGACAAGAACGCAGCGTGGGTCTTCCTTAAAAAGGTGGGAGAGGGAGGGTGTTCAACTCTGTGTCCTGGAAAATAAGGAAGAACCATGTTAGATGGGAAAAGTTGACTTCTACAGGAAACTGCAGGCTGTGAGAAGGGGGATTAAATGCAAAAGCTCATTTTGTAACTGTTGAAGGATTATTCTTTTCACTCAAAATTGATCAGATTTCATTAGCTAACCACTCGATTGACTGTGTATTTGTTCTGCCATGGCAACCTTCCACTGAGACACAAGGGTGGCTGTAGTGATGGGACAGTAAAGCTTCATGAACCCCAGAATGGGAGGAACTCCTCAAAATGGGAAGTTTTCTGTTTACATATATTGTTTGCTTCACAGTACATGGTAGCTCCACCCATCATGAGGTTCATGAAGTCACTGGTTTGGTTGTAACCCTCTCTCATTCACTGTGTCAATGCCCACCGTCCACAGCAGTGGCAAAAGTTCCGAAGCCGGCCTCACACTTTTGAAATGTCACCTTAAAAAACACAACAAAGGACAAAGCCTCCCTGTGGGAAAGAGCCACAGACAATTTGCTTTTTCCTCAAAAAACATTTACGGCCTTATTCTACTGCACTGACCCAGTTAAGTATCAGTGTTGACCCATAAGTGAATTTACCGCAGGTGAAAAGGGTTTTTTCTCTCTGTAATTCTCAGAGGACCAGCTCCAACAATGTAAACCAAGGAGGAACACACGACCTTATGTGCTACTGCTTATTTTCGGCTGATCTTTCCCCTGTCCCCGCCACCTCCCCCGAAAAGCTACCATTAGTTGACAGCAGGCGGTACCTGCACTGGGATGACCACTGGGATGACCGCTCCCTCCCAAACACCCTGTATCGCAGTCCCAGCTGACAGATTGATGCTGGTTTGCAGAAGACCACACAAATCAGCTGGATCTTCGGGCGGTCTTTGATCACTGTCGGGGCACCCCCTCGTCTTCATTTACCAACTTTAATCTCTGCTGAGTTACACGCAGGAAGCAGGCCTTGTGTTCTGCCACACTTGGGAGACATATTGTTTTTTTTTTTTTTTAAGAGTGCTTGGAAAATAAGATGAAATAAAGAGCCGGTGATGAAAAGGGCCGTAAAACAGCGTCTTTCCTTTGATCTCACTGCTAGACAGAGTTCCCGGGTGGCGGCCAGCTTTCTGTCTGCGACAGGTCATCAAACAAAACAGGAACCGCAACTAAACGGGAAGAACACTGCCCAGATTATGCACGATCCTCAACTCGGTAATGAGATTTCGATCAGCCCAATCAGACTTCTGATTTTCCATGCGCGTTTGTGTGAATGACCTGACGAACGACACAGTGTGATATCAGAGAATTTTTTCCTTCTTTTTCCAGTTCCAGCGCACAGCAGGTGAGAACCTCGGATTTCAGAGAGGTAAATTGGCACCTTCCTGTAATTGCAAGCTTGTTAGCCGCCTGCATTGAAAAGAGCAGCCTTTTAGAACTCTCCAGCTCTGAGCTGCCAGATTGGATCTGTGTGAGGCATATTTTAGCGCCGCTTCAACAGGTTGACAGCCTCTGTTTCTCTCAACATGACCAGCCAACAGGATGCATTTCTGTCAGACCCACTGAGATCTCTCCACCTGGCCCCCTGCCTACAAATGTCACACATGCACCATGGTGTAGCAGCAAGTCTCTCCTTTCTGCTGTTCACATGCTAATATTGCCATGCTCAGTATAACTAGAATATACTCCTGAGTATTCAAAGGATAATAACAATAAAAAAAAATGTACCTATTCATCCATATCCATCTGCAATGGCATTCTTTAATTCATTAGTTGTTGCTGTCGTGAAAATGGCTTTATTGGTAAGCTTGACTTGATCAGAGGTCAAGTTTCTTGATGAGAATAATGCTTCTTGCAATATCTTTTCTTTACACTTCCTCTGAAGACTGAACATGGGCATTGTGACAGACTAGTAACAGAAGTGAATGAACACCAGTCATTTGCAATAATAAGAGGAACAGAAGTTCATGGTCGATGTCTGAGATATTTATTTCTTTGGGCAAGGATCATGAACAATCTCTGGAGAAGGGCTAAGCTGGGCTCTTATCCAGCTACCAGTGCAATGAGTGCTTCTGTGCATGGGACCATGCACTGGTCCAGGAGGGACGCCATGAGCTTTAGCCGCTACATTTCTGGCTGAACCCCAGAAATAAAAGGAAAGCAGGGAAGAAGTGGGCTGTAAATCCTCTCTGAACGTGAGAGCGTCAGGCCGACAGCCCCTGACAGGGAGAGGTCGTTTACAGGTAATTTCCTCTAAAGAGCAGCCCGGTCTCCCGAACGCTCCCTCTCCACTGGAGTGTGACTAACAGGGCTGACAGCCCTCCCCCTGGGACTGACGGGGTCTGGAGAGAGCAGATTCCTCCGCACCTCCATCAGGCAGTGCGGAGACACACAAGCTAGTGATGGACACTGCTGCATAACGGACACCACCTGAGGACAGGTGCATTTGGGTACGTAAACTAAGCCTCCCCTCCTTAGAGTCATACTCATTCCGCCCCCCCCACCCTCCCTCCTGGTGCTGGAGTGTGACAAACCAAGGATGTAATCAGTGAAATGGCTGGGAAATTGCTTTGAATCACTGCTGGGGGTTTAGTTCTGGATGGGCGGCTGGCGTTTCTTTTTTTTTTTTTTTTTTTTGGAGGCTGATTCCACCCCGTCAGTGGGCTCCAAAGGAGACGCTGCCCGGAGACTGAGCCAGTCTTTGTGTGAGCCTTAATCACAGGAAGGAGCCTGAGCTAGCAGCCGGCTCTCGTGCACATCGATGGCCATGTAGGCCGCCACGGACACGCCGATTCGCCAGGCAGACATCCGGGTGATTATGAGACCCGGTGCAGGAATAAACCGGCCCCGGTCTCTCCCACGCCGTGGGAAACGGACAAAGGCGACTCTTTCTCATTTTTTTTTTTCTCGCCTTTCGAATGACCTCAGTGTCTGACGCCAGGGCAAAAAATGCTAATGTGGCTTCTTACTGGCATTCTCAGAAAGACCAGACGCAATTGGACTGCTGATTTTTCCCTTTTTTCACCACTAAAACTCACCCCACATTCTCAGACTGCAACAAAGGCGTTCGGCGGCCAGATATGCAATGTGAGGAGAATTTCACAGAGGGGTACCTGCTGGCCCATACACTCTCTCCACACTGGTCTAAATAAATACTCTGTGGTGTATTTGGAAAACTGGGTGCGAGCTCAAACAGCCCAATGGTGCCAAACCCCACACAGCATCCAACAGCAAGCATTATGCATACCGCTTATTCAGTGGAAGTCCAGCCAGCGACATCTCATTAGAAAACAAGGCACAGGAGCATTTCCTTGGACTGGATAAAAAGATGCCATGAGTCTGTTAATGTCTGGGAAATGATAACACAGAAACCTAAATATGCCCTAAAATTACATGGAAAAATAAGCTGCATTATCACATGGCTAGTATTTGTGTTGACTTCATTTTCTAAATTGACTGAATGTGGTCCAGTTTGTTCACAGTAGTCTAGACCAAGTCAATTTGACTGCTGTCTTTGGTTGTGATTAGGTTAACTTTGAAAAATTACCAAGTCCAGACAGGGAAACAAGATAAAAGATATACTTTGTATACTGAACAATATTCATCATTTGTGAAATTGTGGGTGTGATTAAAAGTGGAGTTTTTCTCTTGGGTTCTGCACTCCGACATTACAGTGTTGAGTGATGGTTAGAGAGCCGAATTTGTACGCAGGTGCTTGCTGGGCCAAACCCTGGATATGACACTGCTGTTGAACTCCTCCATGAAGCATCCAATGGTGGGAATGGATGATATGGCAAGTGAAAGCTATGTCAGGTGTCCATGAAAAGTGCATCCACTAGGCAAGTAATGTAACTGGAAATGATCAGATATCAATCTATATTTCTGTAGAAATACCATAGTACCATCTCACTGAGTGGCCTTTCTGCAGAGTTCAAAACTGAGAGGTGTGTGTGTGTGTGTGTGTGTGTGTGTGTGCTAGCCAAAGAGGTGTTATGATTGGCTGGTTTGGTTGCATTTTTACTCCACCAGATTTATCCTGAATGCTCATTTACGGGGTATAGTGAGGGTGTTCGGTAATGGCTTTTTAAGATTTTATTGTAGGTGTAATAGCTCTGGTACTGAGGTCTGCTCTGTTAAACCAATGACTCCCAAGGGCAGACATTAATGTTCATAAATGTTCCTTTTTTTCATAGGGCAATGCATTTTGTAGCAATAATTTTTTCTTAATGCATCATACCTCCAATGCCAATCACATCGAATAATTTCAACCTTATGCTTGTCCTTGCACTGGAACAATTAATCATGCATTAACATGACTTTGACCACAACGGTATACCGGGAAAATGGGATTAGGAAACCAGTCCCGCGACTGTTAAAGCTCCAGGGCGGCAGCGGTACACGTCCTGTGATGGGATCAGGCATGTCGATGAGGACTGGTGGTGACTGCATTTGTGAGAGTCACGCACCGGGTGTTGCAAAGTTTGCATGTCACAGCCTTGTTTGACACCTTGATTGCCCCTCCTCCCCGTGGCATTTATAAAGCAGGGCTAAGTGCTGGAGTTTTTTCTAAAGAAAGTTACAGTTTCAGCCTTTCCCTGGTGTGTGTGAATAACCCCCACGCTCCACAATTTGTCTTTTTTGAAAAGAGAGTCTAAGCTGGGAATAAGAGCTCTTTGACATGAGCCGGTAAATGAGATTCATTTGGGCCGGAGGCGCGCTTCCTTCAGGTGCCCCTGTGCCAGGAGCATCGTTACTGGGCCTCTGTCTGACTGCCCCCTCATTAAGGTCATAAGGAAACGCTGGCATGCCTGTTGGCAAGGCACCATCCACCCCTCAGACCCCAGCATTCCTTCCCCTCATTCTTTCCGATGCCTGAGATCCCCGACCTCCTCACTGGACACTAAATGATTTCCTGTTCTTTATTTGTTCAGCTACTTGCAGCTTTTTTTTAATTCTTGCAGTTCCTGCACCGATTCACAGATAAAGTCGTCCATTGTGCATCTCCATGTCCATGCGCTGTAGAGGAGTCAGCGGTTCAGCAATTCGCATTAATACACCAAGTGGAGGATTTAGGAGTGTAGTCTAGCGCACAGCTGTTGAGTTAGGCTGGCACACTTATGCATGCACGCTTCATGGTGATGGTCAGGTCCGGACCATCACTTATGAGAATAACAGCCCCTAAAAAGAGAAGGTCTGAAGCGTGTGTGTGTGTATGTGTGTGCATGCGTGTGTATGTGTCTTTCTGTATCTGAATTTGTCCCAAGAGTTTAAAGTATTCTAGCTTAAAAATTACATAACTATTACCACTGCATTCAGTAATTAAAGACATTTTAAGAGGAATGACAAGTGCAGTAAGTTGAAAACTTACATTTAAGAAATGTACAAAGCTACATATATAAAAACCTTTTTAGGTAGATTGTAATTCTTGTGCTCTCCGTCTAAAAGATGTTAATGCACTCTGAAAGCAAAAAAGCACAAAAATTTTTTGAAGTGATTGTTACATGTGCATGTAACATCATGTTAAGACTGAAAAAAGCAACATGGAAATTTCATTCGGTAATAGAAGTGATTTTAAAAGGGGGTAATCTTAACCTTACCATGGGGAAATTTCCACTGACTGACAGCTCTCCACTGTGAGGTCAAATATATGCTTTCAAGTGACCAGGGACCCCTGGTTTATACCGGTATAATTGGATCCTTTCAACGCCACCCAGGAATTTGCCGCGCGTATTGAATGACAATTAAGTTTTAATGACAGGTCACTCGATTCTTCATGCTGCTGCCACTTATCTCATTCATGGCCGCCCGTGTAAGACACAGATCAAATTAATCATTTCATGCAGACAGTGTCACGTATGAACGCTGGGAACCGTATGAAGGCTGATTGCGTTTCACCCGGCGGACTCCCATCATTAAATATGACTGATTTTTTTTTCTTTCCAATGCAGTATATTCTGTGATCTTGAACAATCTGCACTTTCTGTGGAATCAATTACTGTCAGACCATTTCTCAGACTACTCTGTGAATTTCCATATTGTACTGCCCCCCATACTAAGGTAATGCATTTTTAAAAATCTTTTTATGGCACATTATAATATATCTATTATGGGTGGGTGGGGGTGGGGTAGGGTGATTGCAATCAAATCATAAATCATAACACCATCTTTTGCACTGAAGCGAAATGCCCTGCTTCATCTTCATCTTTGGCGGCTGTCATTCACACATCCACACATTCCCCAGAGTCTGAACACATGGGACCCGCTGAGATTCCCTTTGAAGCTAAAATGCACATGTGCACACAGCCTCATCAACATTTCAGCAGCATTTGTCCTTAACTTTGACCTTCAAGCAATTGCAAATGTTACTTTTTTCAATACACACACATTTTTTTCAATTCATTCTGATGATCGCTGGGCTGTCCAGTTTGTGCATTTGTGTAGAATGAAGTAACATGTGTATTCAATTGCGAGTCAAAGTTAAAAACCAATATTGGTTGCATCCAAAGCAAAGTCTAGGCTGGAGAAAAAAATCACTTCTAATGGACCAGCAGTTACTCTGTGCCATTAGTAACTGAGTCAGCCAGAGACTCTGCTCACGTGATATCTGAAAGGCTCTTTCCTCTTTCCTCTTCAAATTGAGGCTCATTCACACATGAATAAGTACGTGTATGATAGCTGGGTGAATATACCCCTCAAGGAGTACACCCCCCACCCCCACCCTCCTCTCCCCTGGATCAAGGAATCCGAGGGGTGATTTTCGTTGGGTGCTAAATAAAAAAATGTCAAAATCAGTTATATCATTATAGACAGTGGTAGAGATGCATTATTGACCTCCCCTGCTGTTGCTATGCAGGCTCCTTCCTTTGCTGAGACGGTCCAGTCAGCGCCTCATCACTTTCTGATTTCCGATTTCTTCCAGGCTCGGGGACCTGTCCTAAAACCCGCGCTCGTTATTCGGTTCGATAAGCGTGAATCGCGACTCCGATCGCCACAGGCGGGGTTTGCTTCGGAGCCTCCTTTTAACGCTTTTGAAATGCAGCCCCTGGCAAACGCGTGACCCCCAAAAATGCTGCCCTCTCCCCCGTCCTACGGCAGCCCCGGGCCTCAGTGGGACCGGCAGAGTTATGGCAGCTCTCTGCTCCTCCCTGATGGCTTTTCCAGAATTTCCGTACCCCCCCCCCATCTTTCAGTCTTTCAAACACAAGTTTAGGGCTCTGTTTTTTCTTCCTCTTCAAATCGGGTCTGGATTGTCACTTAAAGATTGATGACATGGCTCTCGCCGTTTGGACAAATTCATGAATCACGGATGGAAGAGGGGGGAATTATTTATTTATTCGTTTATTTATTTTTTTAAATATAGCTCTGAGATCACGCTGAGAGGAGTCATGCTTTTTAGAGCTGGAATGCCAGCATATGACATGTGTTGGTTTCACGCAGCCAGGTCAGGTCAAAGAACAGGGGAGGGTGAGGATTAATAGGTAGCTGGCCCTTAATAGGTAGCAGTAGGGAACTTTAAGAATGTTTAGTGATATATGCTCCCTGCCAATTTCCATGTTTCTGTACCTGTAAAATATCTGACAGCAAACAGTAACCATGAGGGTTCTAGATTATTATTATCTAGAGTCCCAAATGCAAAACAAAACAATTTTCACATTTTCCCCCCCAAGAGTTAAGACAAATCTGTGGTTTGGGCCCTGGACAGATTATTGCAAACCAAACAAGAAAATAGGTGGTCACAAGTCTGCTGAAGAGAGAACATCATTAAATCAAAAAACTGTGAAAAGCTACTCGCCACAATTCATCTGAAGTCAATCAGCAATGTCATCCCCAGGTAAAGGTAGATTTTAAAAGCCTTCTTTAGACTAATGCATATTTTCTACTAATTTACATGACTTTTTTCGCCAATATACATATGTATATCTATATCTCAGAGGATGTCCCTTCTTTCAATGTGTGAATGATTATTTAGAGTCACACTCTTACAGGGGGGTGTGGCCAGGGGGGCAGGATGGGGCAGAGTGACAGTGCCAGTTGGCTGTTCCGTCTCTAACATTGCCTGAGAAAAAACAAAATGAATAATGAAGCAAACCGCAATGTTCAATGTGTAAAGGCGGTAAATATTCCATGACTAAAAGATGTCTCCACAGCTTGTATCTGTCTTATAAAAAGGGGGTTGGGGGGGTTGGGGATTGGGTGGAGGAGTGCTTTCTCATCCCTTTCAGTAGAATTATCAAGCTTGCCTAGTTTTGTAGGTCAGCCATGACAAAAAAGCACTCGCCTTCCTCTCCACGCATGCCGTTAATCTGGGTCGCCCCCCGAGTGCTGAGCGAACACTAATTGTCTGGGGGGGTCCTTTCACCTTGAGAGGTGCCACACAAAAGCGTGTGGCGGGTTCTGTCTCTCTGCACGAGGGCAAAAGGCACAGAGGAACGGCACTCCTACGATGAATGGGTGCAAACGGACACTCTCCATTTACAAGCATAAACCGCATACACCGCATCCGCAAAGAGAAAAAAGAAGAACAAAGAAAAGCCACTCTTCCTCCCATTACTACTCCCAGTGAGAGGAATCTTGGGAGGGGAAAAAAACATGTAATGCTGAGGTGAACATGGGAGTGTCAGATATTGAAATTTATACTCATTCATACAATCATAAATCATAATCAAACGCCTGTCATGCAAGGTGGACCCTACTCATCTTTCTCACCCTAACCCCCTCCACACACACATGCACATGCACATGCACACACTCACACACACACACACACACACATCCCAAAGCCATTCCATATTGATCTGTATTCAGCAAGGTCACAATCAGAGAGAGAGCTGCTGAAGCCAGCAGTATGAGCACGCTCAGGTTATGGTCATCAAACACAGAAATGCATCTCCTGGACGGCTCATAAGCCGCCTCATACACGTTCCCCCGCTCCCCCCGCTCCCCCGCTCCCCCCGCTCCCCCGCTCCCCCCGCTCCCCGCGATCGATGGGGGTGCGCGGTGGCCATGTTTCCTTCCTCACAAATGGCTTTTTAAGTTATCGCCTCGGCACGCCTAGCAGGTGTGTGCCGACATCTCATGTCAGGTGTGTGCCGGCCCAATCTCATGTCACACACACACACACACACTCTCTCACACACACACACACACACACACACACACAAACACACACTCTCTCTCACACACACACACACACTCAAACACACACTCTCTCACACACACACACACTCTCTCACACACACTCTCTCTCACACACACACACACACACACACACACACACACACACACACACACACACACACAAACACACACTCACACACACACACACACACACACACACACACACACACACTCAAACACACACACACTCTCTCACACACACACACACACAAACACACTCAAACACACACACTCTCACACACACACACACACACACACACACACACACACACACACACACACACTCACATACATTCAAACACGCACACACTCAAACACACGCACACACACACACACACACAGACTCACACACACTCAAACACACACACACACACACTCACATACAAACACACACACACACACTCACATACACTCAGACACACACACACACTCTCACATACAAACACACACACATACACACACACACACACACACACACACACACACAATATTCACACACTGACAGTGAGTGCATGCAGGCTGGAGTGTGTGTTTGAGTGTGTGTGTGTGTTTGAGTGTATGTGAATGTGTGAGAGTGTGTGTGTGTATGTTTGTAGCTGGGCTGTTTGACACAGTAGCCATTCAGCTTGCCCTCTAACACAGTGGCTGCCCGTATGCTCGATCCCAGGTTGGGGGCTGCTGCTGTACCCTTGAGGTAAAGGCACTTAACCTTAATTGCTTCAGATAACATCTACCAGTGTAAAGAGATAATATGTAAAAGGCTATGTGAGTCAGCACAGATAAGGGCATCTAGCAAGCACATGAATAATGCAAGTTCAGAGTTCAGACCAGTGCGTTATTCTCACAGAGAGAGGTTCAGATCAGTGCGTTATTCTCACACAGAGCAGGGTTCAGATCAGTGCGTTATTCTAACACAGAGAGGTTCAGATCAGTGCGTTATTCTCACACAGAGAGGTTCAGATCAGTGCATTATTCTCTCACAGAGAGAGGTTCAGATCAGTGTGTTATTCTAACACAGAGAGGTTCAGATCAGTGCATTATTGTCACCCAGAGAAGTTCAGATCAGTGCGTTATTCTCACACAGAGAGTTCAGACCAAACTCCTGTCTTACTCTCACACAGAGCACAGCCAGACGTGGGCTTCTCCTTCATCCGCCAGTACTCTGCTGTGTGGTTCCCCGAGCCCCAGGCAGGACTGGACTTTCTAATGGGGACAGCAGATGAGGAGCAATTAAAAATCCAAACTCTGTATTACAGCTGATGAAACCGCACGCTCTGATGTACTCCACACATCTACCCCCCCGTCTCATCGCCTCAGAGGATTCCCACGCTTTACTTATTTTGTCTGGCTACGACACACCTCAACCACTGTGGTTTGGGTTCAGGGATCATGTTCAAACACATGTCCATCTGTAGCAAAAAAAAAAAAAAAAACACGCCCCTGCGTTTGTAGGAGGAGAAGCCCCTTGAATTCTGCACTAACTGTTCCTTGACCTTGAAACACAGAGTTTCAGAGGCAGAAACTTCTGGCCACATTTGCCCCTGTATGGCCCTTCCAAATTTCAACACCCAACAGGTAAATCCATCTGGCTGAGCGTGTGCGTGAATATATAAATCACATCGGCTGATTTTCTACAGAATGTGCATCCCAGATGACATTCAGCGTTTTGGACCCATTGTTTTATTGCGATGCCGGTGTAAATTACAGCAGAAAGCCACTCTCCTCTCCACGGCGTGAGATTTCAAAAGGGGGAATTGTACATAATATTTACGTCCCCCTTTTGAAAGGAACGTGTTTCTGATTTAAAGCGCGGGGCAGGACGAAGGAGATAAAGAAAAAAGAAAACCAGGCAAACGTTAAATCAATTTTAATATTCCGATACTCTCATCGCCAGCCTTGCGTCTCGGGCCCGGAATAGAGCCATTTTTTTCTCCACTTAGGCAGGGCGTAGTGTTACATGCGGAGTGGAAACGACAGGCCATTAGGGTCTTTTTCCAGCATGGCAGCGGGGGCAGGGTTTCAGCATGATGAAGCCCCTCTGTAGGTATTTAATCACAGCGGGGGGGACCAGGCACTCCGACGGTGAGGTTAGTGTGTTTACAGCTGACGGGGAGGGGGCCCGGCGTAGGCGGGTGCGATACGGGGAGATATGCAATATACCCTGTGCCCATGCGCGCCGGCTTTGCCGAAAAAAAAAAAGGTGAGCGGCATCAGGTTGATGGGGCCCGGCGGGGGGTGTGGGTCACATCCTCGGGATTAAAGCCCATTGAGAGCCGTAAAACGATAAAACCATATAACCATGCGGAGAGCATGAAAGAGCTGCCTCTCACATCAACCATTCTATTTCCAACACACACTGTGAGGAAATGGGGGCAGAGAGATGGAGAGGGGGAGAGGGAGAGGGATGGAGAACGCGAAAGAGAGAGAAAAATAAGACGGACAGAGGGAGAGAAGTAAAGAGAGGAGGAGGGAAAGAAACAAAGGGATGTGGAGGAGAGAAAGAGAAGAGAAGGAAGAAAAACAGGGAAGATGGAGAAAGAAGAGTTCTTAAACATAATATTGTCTTTATATGTTAGTTGCTTTATTCTATATTATGCTGTCTATCATTTTAATTCTTAGTCTTAGTAATCTCGCTTTTCATCAGCCATTTTAATAATTTAATACTTTCTTGTGGTTGTAATGCTTTATATGTACTTCTATTTTCGTGCTACTGTGCAAGGTGTGAATATTGCTGTTTTGGTTACTATGTACAATACATGCTTTAACAACCTGAAACAGTCTGTTTTTCACAGCCAAATAAGGAGGTTAAAGGAATCAGAGACAGAGAGTGGAAGAGACTGAAAGACAAAGAGGGAGAGAGAGAAAGAAAGGGAGGGAGAGTGCAGGCAGTGTGAAAGAAAGAGAAAAGAGACAGAGGGGGTGGGGGTGTTGGGGATGGGGGAGTAGGCTGGAGATGATCTTTATTGTATTAGGATATTGCTGATCCCTGTACAGGGAATCCATAAATACTGCTAACTGCTGCTCCCGCGCTCCGCTGGCGGGGTCTGGGAGGGAGGCCGTGCGCCGTGGCACATTTGTGGCTCGTTATTCACCAGGTCTTCATCTGTACGCTGAAGGCTGCTGACCTCACATTTTATTAGCCTGACCTCTACGGGGGTCCCAGCAGATTCATTGCCAACTCCCCCCACCCTGCTGCAGCTGCCCCCCATCAACACACCCCCACACCACCTCCCCTTCCCCTCTCTCCCTGTTAAAACACAATGCAACGACAATAAAAATGAGCTTGTCTCTTCCTCCTCTTTTTTCCCACATCTGCTGATGGGTCGCACAAAGCCTTACAGGGGAAGGGGAAACACAGTTACTCGCGATGACTTCCCCGTCTTGCCCTCAAGGTCAGTGAGGGCCCGCTTTGTGAGAAGAGCTTTTCAGTCAGGGGGGACCTATGACCACCTAACATGGTTTGGGTTTAGAGTTAACCTGGCTACTTCTCAACGATATTGCCTTCCAGTGCAGGTAATCCTATCAGGCAGCAAGGTGAGCAGGAACACAGCTGCATCGAGGGACTGTGTCACATTAGCGGGAGCTCAGCCGTGTCCCATTAGTTACCTGTCAGGTGCTGCTGCGTTCAGCTATGCCCTTGAATGATGGACTGTCTCTACTGAAAATTCAAAGGCGCAAAATTGGGGATTGTAGAAAAAAAGTAAAAAAAAAAACTTTCAAGTCCCTTAAGACTTTTGTTTCATAGAGAGAAAATTCCAGCTTTGTGATCTAATTATTGTTCTCCTCCTCTGACGGGGCGAATGAAGGCACATTTGTTGTTCTGGTTTCCTTGCTCAGGATGGTAAAGATCCTATGAGCTATGGCCAGATGGTTTCTTTTCCCTCTCTCTCCTGGAACACACGGAGCTGAGCACGACGCCGGGAGGTTTCTTCTCTCCGCGGTTGTAAATCCCGGCACTGGAGGAAGGGAGGAATTTCTCTGTCCTTGGTCCTAATTCTGCTCTTTCAAGCTGTGCCGCAACTCACGCGAAGGCGAGCGGAGAAACTCAACACCATTGAGCCAGAGAACACGGCAGACGCTCACCGTACCACACGGTCCCGCAGCCAGGAAAGGAAAACAGGTGCAATCTGCGCATTCCGGGGTCCCGGACAGAGAACACTCCCCACAGTCCTCGGGGAATTAGCCTCGTATAGTTCAGAGACAGGGTAACATCATTGTTTTGCTCATACCAGGATATTGTTGAGAATGAAATGAGAAAATGAAGGTGAACTGTACAGGTTACTGTGCAAATGCTTTTGTTTGTTGTTTGTAAGGGGATCATGCACTATTTTAAAATTCCTATTGCTAATCACCACATCAACAGTCATCTTTCTGTGATTGAGGCGTGTGGCTGAATTTGGTTTGACTTGCAAAGTCTTTGCAAAACTGAGGCTGGAGAAATGGACAGGAACATGAAAATATGTCCCTTTTTTATACCTTATTAACCTGAATTAGCTTTATGTCTCGGCTCCTCTCCAAGCAGGAAGGAGAGACATGGCAAGGAATAATGGCCCCGGCCGGCAGGACATCTGCTTTTCCTTTTCTGCTTTTCCTGTGTCCAAAACCGGGGACGCCATGTGTTCAGACCCCCACGTCAGCTCCCCGGCCCGGGCAGCGCAGGGGTCGAGGTGGAGAGATCCCCCCCTTATTTTGGCGACCTCTTCCTGATTTAAATTGTCCGCTGTGGTCCAAAAGGGGCTGTCCCGTCCCCGAGCCGTTACTGGCTGTGCATTCCGGCGCCTGGGGTCGCTGGCCAAGGCGCGGTGTCAGGGCACTGTGTCGGCTGCACAAGCTGACCCCCCTTACTCCAAATAAAGACGCTGGCCGCACAAAGGCCCCGCTCATGCCCCCTGCACGTCCCCTTACGCCTGCCCCCTCCTCATTAGCATCACAGACACATTAAAATCCATCTGGAATATTGGCACTATAAAACAGCGGATTCATCCGGGGGGGGGTTTCCTGATGCCAGCTCCTCAAGCACTGCCCTTTCTGTTTCTGCTTTTGTCTTGCTGTGTCCGAGACTCACTGTATCTGAGACTCACTACATTTGACATGCGCCGTACCAGAGGTGTGATGTATTTCAGGCTTGCCAGTGCTGAGACTCGTTGTCGTTGAGGCTCGCCATGGCTGAGACTCACTGCAGCTGAGACTCACTGCAGCTGAGACTCGCTGTGGCTGAGAAATCTCTGTATCTGAGACTCCTTGTATCTGACACTTGCTGCATCTGAGACTCGCTGGATCTGAGACTTGCTCTTAGCTGAGATGAGCTGTATGTGAGGTGTGGTGTGAGACAGGCCGTGTTTGAGATGGGCCACTGGTGCACATGCCTACTGGGACAGGTCCCTAAAAACCGCCACTTTCGGCACCTGAAACTCCTGGGTCTGCATTTGCTAGTTTAAAATTAACTCGGACCACATGGATTGATTCCTTATTCTTTAGGGGGGAAGGTCTGGGAAATGGGGGGACATATAGGTAACTGCCAACAGGTGAAAGAAAGCCTTGTTTCATGCAAATTGTGACAATATGTACAACTGTTTCTACTGGGTTTATATTTAATGGTTGAGTGTGTTACCAGTGTAGTGTGTAAGGGTTAAAATGTTACCAGTGTAGTATGAAAGGGTTAAAGTGTGACTAGTGTTGTGTGTAAGGGTTAAATGACTTATGGCGAGGTTGCTGTCAACCAAACAAAAGCTCTGTCACCACCTCTCCCTAAATTTAGCTGTTAATTAACAGCCTGGAAAATGAACGAAGCGGTGACAACCGGACGGCAAATTATTTTAACAGCGTTAAATTAGATTCATTATCAACAAAGCAAATTCAGCACTGTTTGGCAAATGTGTTTGGAATAAACAATTTGCTGATCAGTTGATGTTTCCAGGCAGTAATTGCTTCCCAGAATCACCGAACTGAGCGCACACACTGGGCTGCATCCCTGACTGTCCACACAGAAATTCATTCCTCCTTTCTGCTCTCTCTACATCTCTCTTCCATGTAATTCTCTCAGTGCTCATCCAGGCTCTATTGAGTCTCTTTGCCTTTGCTCTTCGGGATAAAAACCCTCGGCTTTTTGTCTGCTCTTCCACTTTCAGTGAGGCGAACGCTCTAAGCGCTGTATCAGACACCCGGCTCAGGGCAATGGGAAAAAACAGCTGTCCAAACAAAGGCCAGTTTCTCACTCATCTTCCTGCCGAGTGTCACAGTCAATAGCCGCTCTGTACACAACGATGCCATCATAAAACATTTACACACCCGGCCCGGGCAACGGCAGCGAGCGCCTGTCAGCGGAGACACGTACACCGTGCTTTACAAGCTTAGTGAATTAACGAGAGAACCCAAACAGAACCAGCTACAGCCCGGGACCCTTTAGGACGTGACTGCCAGGGAGAAACAGAGTTTGGAGTCACGCAAATCTTTCATGGACGTTCCGGGTCACTGCGACATTCTCAGGTTATTCTGCGAGTGATCCCTGTGTAACCGGGAACTGCAAGAAAAGGTCACTCAAAACCTGCACAGAAATAATTGATCAGTTGGACGGAAGTCAGGGCAGTTTTTTCTGAGTGGGTTAAAGGGTCCAGTTTGGTGTTCATGTCAATCCCTGTGTGCAGTGCTACTTCTTGTTCCACAGTTAAAAAAAAAAACAGTGCTGTGTCAGTTGTCTCAGTTCCCACAGAGTCTCCAAAAATGGTTAATTGTGATTGCATCTCCTGGTGAAGTGTAATTACCCCCCAAGACCACAAACCCCAACATCCTGGGGGTCAGACACACCTCCCATGCCGCCCCCTGCCCCCATGGCTCTCTCTCGCGCGTGGGTGGGTGTGATCTCTTTGTTAAGAGCTGCTCCAATCAGAGGCGTTTCCGCGGCCCCCCGCGGGGGAGCGGTTGTGGCGGCGCACTGCGCGGCGGAGGAAGCACATGGATCTGCACCGGCGAGGACGGAGCCGGTGGCAGCGGCCCGCTAATGCCGACCAGCTGCTGCTCTCTCACGCTGGAGTCCGGCTGCTTACAGTACCGCGTACAGTAGGGCGAGGGTGATTCTGGCAGGCGGCACACGCCGTAGGAAGCCGAGCCAGGTGATCACATCTCCAGGCAACCCCTCTGCGTGCAGACCCGCTCGGTAGCCAAGCGGTGCGTCTGATCTCCTTCTGTCTAAACGAGCGCGTTTCCCATCCCTGCCTCGGGACGGGGCGCAATGGTAGCAGCACGCAGAAATATGTTAACAATTCCCCTCGCAACCATAATTAGTACCCTTCAACATCCCACGGTCCCGAGCGACACAGCCAAATGGAGACGGATCTCTGACCAACAGAAAAGCCAATATTAAGAGACAAAGCTAGTCTTTCCCTGACATTTAAAACAAAATAGTCATATGTAGCTGATTTAAAAGGTCAAGCATTTCCTATAAACCCTTTGATGTATTAACAAACTACTGTAAATTTCCAAATGCACAACAAAATTCATTACCAAAAAATGTATGTTCTTCATTTTGTTATTATAAGTCGTAATTTCTCCAAAATAAAAAGTACTTCCATTCAGGCAAAAACATCTTTTAAAGTTACATTACTCATGTAGCCACTCTGTTTTACATCCAGACACTTGAAGACAAATGACATTACCATCAATTAAGTGCAATATCACACACTCCTTTCATAAAGCTCCAAAGCCAGCTTCAGATTACTTTTTTCCCCTCTCGATGCGATCTAACAGTTACAACACTCAAAGACACCTGGAGAGGAGGGCTTACAATGTCTGCATGAAGACAAAATCAGTCAAGTCCCGCAACATTTCAAACAGGTAGAGAAACGAAGCACCTGCTCTTACCTCTGAAGAAGGCTGTCTTCTCCACCTGAAGAATCCCACAGCACAAGTTCAGACAACGTGATTCTCTGGAGTAATTTTTTTAATGATAAAACAAGGGCAAGTGTTGGGGCTGAAGGAATCAGCTCAAGGGAGTTTTTTTCCTGATCTGTGTGTGTGTGTGTGTCTGTGTATGTGTGTGTGCCTTGCGTCTCTCTCTCTCTGTAGCTCTGTCAGTCCGTCTTCCTTTTCTTCTCTATTCCATCCACCCAAAGAGCCTGCTGATGCTGGAGCTCGTGAGGAGGTGGCAGCCGAGAGAGAGAGAGAGAGAGCGAGGGAGAGAGAAAGAGAGAGGGAGCGAGAATTCCCCTTCTCTTAAACAGAGACACTCTGTGGTCAGACCCCTTCTACCTACTGCTCTTATATAGCCCCCACCCCTCCCCAGCCAACACCACCCCCCTCAATTGTGAGCTGTAGAGTTGAAACAGGATGCCTCAGAGCTGCCTCAGACAGCGACAGAGAGAGGGAGAGAGAGGCAGAAGGAGAGAGGGAAGGAAAGAGGGAGTGTGAGAGACAGAGAGAGGTGCAAAGAGAAGGAGGGAAAGTGAGAGTATGTGTGAGAGGAAGACAAGAGAGAGAAAGAGGGAGGAATTGAGACATTCAGAGAGAAGGAGGGATAGAGAGAGTGATAAAACCCCCAATGGCCTGAAAACTGCAGAATTAGAAGAATGGGGAATAGGTGGACAGTCCAGAAAGAGTGCAACATTAAAAATCATTCATTATTGACTGCAGGTTATGCCTCCTGTCCAAAACCGTGCCTACATGTTTTAATACAGGCGATCTGTGGACACTTATTAGTATTATTGTTACTGCAACTACTACTACTACAACTGACAATAATAATAATAATAATAATAATAATAATAATAACAATAATAATAATAATAATAATAATACCACAAAGTGAATTTTCCACAGACTAAAGTGAACTGAAAATGAGGCAGGAGTAAAAAAGTCTCAGGAGTAAAAAAAAAAGATTAAACATACTTTAATTGTTTTTTTTTTTGGAGCATCATTTGTGCATTTCACAAAAATAGCCTTGGGGTTAAGTAAAAGCATCCCTTTTCATGATGAAAGGACTACCTCTCTCTCTGTCTCAGGTCAAATTATACATTGAAATGCCATTGTTATCTCTGCTGAAACTTGATGCGCTTCTTATTTAGAGAGAGTGAGAGTCTGTCTGAGCTGAGTTCTGCTCAACATGCAGCCCCTGATGCGTGTGTGTAGAAGTGCCCCCCCCGGGCACCCCCCCAGGTTTCCATGGCACCTATGCATTTATGTGACCGGAGCAGGTAGAGCAGAACCCAGATCCCGCTGGCTGCAATTAGTGGCAGCGAGCTCGCTCTCCGCTGCATCAACACGTGAACAAAGGAGAGCAAATCTCAGAGACACAGTCACCGTGCGCTGCGTCTGCGGTCCCTGTGAAAGGACCCCCAAACCCGCCTCCCGGCGTCACGGAGAAGAAACCTCGTTTCAAAGGAACAGACGTGCATCAGAGGTACGTCCCCAGGGACTGCGTGCAAAATGGGGGGCGGTGGGGGGTGACACTCATTAAATCAAAATCTGACCCACCGACTGATAGCACCAGCACAAAGGCAGCGGTGGGGTCCCCCCCCCAGGGAGAGACTCAAGAGCCCTTTCAACAAAAACTAAAAATCCAGCCTTCAGAGCTGCTCACATATTCATAAATCAGCGGCTATCTCCCTGGCTTCAGTCAACGCTGGAATTTAATCTTAAGTCTCTGTTTGATGAGGGAAACGTAAAATGTGCTTATCAGTCAAGCCGATCTGTGTATAGACACTGCATAACCGACATGACAAATACATGTGTTTGTGTGTAAGATGGAAAAACAACACATTGTGGATTCCAGCATGACACACACCGAGGGATGGGGGAATAGATGCTACTTGTGGGTGAAGCCCTCCCTAAACATGTCCTGATAAGCAATGAAGCGTCACATGTGTGTGTGTGCATGCGTGTGTGTGTGTGTGTGTGTGTGTGTGTGTGTGTGTGTGTGTGTGTGCATGCGTGTGTGTGTGTGTGAGCTGAGACGCATGAGCACCGCAGCAGTGTGTGACAAGGGGACGATTTCACAGAGGGGGGGGCCCTCTCGGAGGAGGGAAGTGATCCCCTCTACAACTCGTTGAAACG
Source organism: Megalops atlanticus (assembly GCA_019176425.1). NCBI lineage: Eukaryota > Metazoa > Chordata > Actinopteri > Elopiformes > Megalopidae > Megalops > Megalops atlanticus. The sequence continues at coordinate 3,620,635 of CM032878.1, forward strand.
GTGACCAGTCCAGCGGAAAGGACGCATTTCTCACAGAGCAGAACGGCATCAGCGCACCTCTAATGATAATCCCATCCGAGGAGGAGAATCCCCAACGCGTGTGAGAGGTGCAGAGAGAGTTTAAAGCAGTCCGCTGATTGATCCGGGCAATCATTCAAATTACAGCCTCTCCCCTCTGCAGAAGGTCACATACTAACATCAGAAACGGGCACGCGATCTGAGGTGTTTTAATTTCACAGAAACCCTCCCAGCCGCTCTCTCCGCCTCTGCGAGAACTTCGCAGGTGTTCCGCACAGGGACCTACTGCGCAAATCTCCACATCTATATACGGGAACTGCACCACAATTCTCCATCTGCTCTCCTTCTCACCTCTCCTCCTCTCCTTCTCCCCTGCTTTCCCCCTTTCTCTCTCCTCCCTCTCCCTCTCCATCTCCTCCGCTGAGTCGCAGGGATTCGGGGGGTGGGGGGCCCAGGGGACCCCTCTGCTCCCTCACTCGCTCTCCCCGTGTCTTCCGTTTCCCGGCACTCGGGTAAATGCATCCAGCAGGTTTGATTTCCCAGTTGGGCACCGTGTGCGCATCCTTTCCCTGCTGTCCAATTTTCGTAGCGCTGCTCACCCGTTTTTTTTTCCCTTTCCTTTCCTTTCGCGCTTGAAACACGTGGACGTTGAGACTCACCGAATGACACTGAAATATGCTCACCCGTCCTAGAGGAGGAGGAAGAAGGAGAAGCAGAAGAAGAAGGGGAAGAAAAATGGAATTTTAAAAGCATATGCTTGGGAATAGCAGAGAGGAGAAGTGAGAGTAACAGTGTGTCAGACTGCGTGCTGAAGGACAGAGCTCCGGGGGGACTTAAAAAGACATTTGCAGTCCACTCCACGCACATCAGAGCCTGAGCAGCGGGAAGCAACAGGAATCTTCAAAAGCAGAAGCAGGGCCAGAGACCATCTACAGAGGCGATTTCACACGGCTCATGTATGATCTGGAAAATCTACTTCTACCAATGCCACCCCCAAAAAAAAAAAAAAAAAGGTGCAGTGCTCATGTTTGGAAAGCAGCTGTTGAAAGGGAGGGGTGTGGCAGGAGTGTGAGCTGTTAAAGCCATCGGTTTGCCTGTAGATAATTGGTGGTTCGGCTTTGGAAAGAAAGGGAGAAAACAGCCGAAAAAGCGCTGGGATCTTTGGGTTTCCGTCAGTGACAGTGAGCCCTAATGACACCGAGCCAGGAGCCCCGCCCTGCCGCTCCCACAGTCAGAGCGAGTCCACGGCTCTCACCGCCGACGCGGGGGGGGGGGAGGGGGTGGGGAGAGGAGAGGTGACCTGGAAAAGCTGGTTTAGTTCATTAAAAATGAATTCTCAAGTAATAATGCCAAGCTCTGTGCTATCCTCGACCCTGTTCCCCCCAATGCATTATGCATACGTATATGGGGGAAACCAGCATGGCGTGGGTTAAATCGCAATAAGGTTATTCAAACAGTGGTGCGAAGATGTTGTCTGATCTTCTGTGGAGGGGTGGGTGGGGGTTGTTCATTATGATATCCACTTCAGAGAAGGAGGAAGAGAATTACCACCCATCTTTGCCCCCCCTTTTTTCTCTCTTCCCTCTTCTTATCTCTGCCCTCTGCAGAGAACCCCCAAACCCCCCCCAATTTCCCACAGTGCAGTGAGAGGCAACCCGTGCTACTTAACGAGTTAAGAAATGAGCACGCTGGGGGGGATTTGAGCGTGGAGGCTGTGCGGGGGCTGCAGGGTGTTCAAAGCCATTATGCCGGTAGTAAAAAATCTGCTTTCTGCAAATATGCCCCCAACTGCAGCCACGGTTCGCAGGGAAAACAGCCTATTAGCGCTGATTCATAATTGATAATGTACAAAGAGGAGCCGGCTCCACTGGGGCCCCTGTGACAACACGGCACATCCATAGCGTGGGAAGAGAGATTCATTGTCTCCCCGCAGTCGTTTACTCAACAAAGTTGCTACTGTACAGCGAAGAGAGAAACTGCGGTTTGTTCCACAGAAAAATGTGTGATTTTCACCGGGGAAAAGTGTTCCTGAGGGGTTTGAAAATCAGATGTATTAAATGCGCATTTATTGAGAGTTATTTGATTTGGCCGCATGTTGGTTTGGGAACACCGAGTTGAAATCTAGTTCATTGCAATGCGGCAGCCGAAGAAGGGTCTTGGGTTTGTGTAACATAGCTGTCAGATACATGTCAGAAAATGAACTGAAAATAGGTATCAGTCATCTGTTTTTTTTTAATATTACAAGACTACAGCTTATCTCACCTTTTGCAGAATGATTAGCTTTATTTCATCAGTATTGAACCACAGCTGATAGATAACATTGTTTGAGAATGGTCCAAATCGATCGCGGTAGCACTTAGCGTCAATCTTTCATGTCCCTCAGACCTGTCCTTCACGCTTTTCATAGGAATGATAAAACGCAGGGATGCACAGGCACTGTAAATCTGTGCCATGTTAGTGAGAGAGGTGTATCACGCAGTGAGTAAGTGCTCTTTCACAGGCAAGCACTGCAAATGCTTCACACAGTAAGGTTCAGCACATTCTGCTGCATTGTGGGAAAAGCACCTTGACTGCAAAACAGTGCAGCATTTTAAATAGTGGTATAATATTATACATGTACACTAACTGTTAACTGATGTTTTGAGACAGTTCAGAATAAATGAACTGAACTAAACTTTTAGTAAGCCACAGTAACATTCAGTTACTGGAGCAACCATCTTTTCTGTTAAATTGTACTCAGTTATTGTCATTGTTACAATATTATTTAGTCATGTTTTACAACCCTATAGAATCAAAGCATTGTAAGCTTTTAATTCTTTTTTTCTGTTGTAGCTATATTTTCCATGGAAAATGTAGATAAAGTGTAGTAAGTTTTAAATACTTGACTCAAAGTTTGCTCTAGTCTTAAGGTCAACTACAAACTTTCAGACAACCAACATATATATATTTATCACTGACATGATATTACCTGCAGAAAACCTACTCTAAAACAGTCTCTAAAGCAGGTCTTTAGATGCTCTGTTGTATTATTGCAACTAAAGTAAATGAAAAAGCAGCCATGTACTGTAAATACACTGTACTGTAACTGTGCTCTACAATCCCGAAAATGGCACAGGGAAAGAGTGCACTGGTGCACACATACAGAAGCCCAGTTTCTGTTTCATTTTCAGGGCTCACTCGCTCATGAATAATGAAGGCACGGCGGGATTAACCCTCTCTGGGCTCCCAGTCGCAGGCAGCGAGGGGTGTGTGCTGGATGGGCCCAGCGAGTCCCCGGACCACACACAGTCGCCCCCTTTGTGTTCAGACATGTGGAAAGGCTGTAATTATCACCCACACAATGACAAGGGCCCTGCAATTTTACAGCGAGCTCCTGACCGAGGCGACCTTTGTGCGCCCGAGCCACCCACGGCTTTGTGTCGCCGCGGTCGGACGCACGGCTGCGGCGGCTGTCGCTTTCGTCAGGCTGCTGCAGGGGCACCTCAGCAGTAGAGGGGTCCTTTAATCCAGAGAAACATGCCGCTGAAGAGGAATTACACAATACCACCCTAAATTACATTACTGTCATTTAGGAGAGGCTTTTATCCAGAGCAACTTGCACAGGTTACAATTTTATCCATTTAAACAGCTGGATATTTACTGAGGCGGTTCTGGGTTAAGTACCTAAGTACCTAAGGGCACAGCAGCAGTGGCCCAGCAGGGAATCAAACCCGCAACCTTTCAGGTACTATCCCTGCTCCTTACCGCTATGCCACTTTGATGCCTGTAGCAGACAAACACTCACAGGTCTCGCAATCCTGATATCGGGACGATTTAGGGAAGTCAAGTGGTCAAGTGGTTTAAGAGAAATGGTCAAGCGTCTGGTCTTTTTCCCCTGCGAACCATGTCAGGGTTGTCAGTGGTTCTTCATGGTTTTGAACTCTGGGAGTGTGGTACAGCCATCCCAGAAACAAACAGCGGTAAGCCAAACGCGTGATGTGGCAAGAATGCTTTCCCCCTGGCTGGCCTTCAACAATGGGCCAACAGTGGACAGTGGGGCCAACAGTGGGTCTAAGGGCAAAGATATCCCCCTTCCACCCCCCTCCTTCTGAAATGAAAACTTAATTGGGGGGATTGAGAGGGGTAGACCTCTTTGCTGAATGGCACTGGAGCCACATGTGTTTCTTAGATCTCCAGAGGCTCCTGTGATATCACTGACCTCAGGTCAGGTCTACAGTTTCTCTTTGAGAGGTCAGCCAGTTCTACTGGAACCGTCAATTGTCACACATGTTGTTCTCATGCTCACTGGTATGTATATGAAATACAAGTGATGATTACCATATCACCAATTCCCCAAGGAGCTCTCCAGCACTGTGTCTGGAGATGGGGTGTGATACTGGAACTATTTGTGGTAATCATTTGTGTACTTAGTGGTCTTACCGTTGTAATCATAGTTTAGCTAAGATCAAAAAGCTGGGGGAACAAAATAAGAAGGCTCACGTTAAGAATAATAAATATAGCAGCATTCACAGTTTTGAATAATAATAAAAAACATTTCTGGTGCACACAGTTGGAATAATATCTGAGAACATTTAGAGCACTGATTTTTGTCATAACTAAATAATAATCAATATCATAAATACAATTAATATCTCTATGTCTAATGTTGGCATTCTCATTGTTGTATATACAGTGAGTGAAATCCTTGGCTTCAGCTAATGAATGTCAATTAGTCATTTATCTTAGTCGTACATGCTTGCCTATTGTATAATGGACTCTACAATAACTATGTCAATCATCACAACCAGCCATATGAAATACCAGACGAGAGAGGAGTGTTTAAAAATATTTTAACAAGGCAGTGAGAGCAGAGTTATGGCTGCAGTCAGAAGCAGCTGGTGCGATCTGTGGAGCAGACCTGCGCTAAAGCCGGCCTGCACTCAGGGCGTGCTGAAGCATGTGCTCTCACAGCGCAGATTCTAAAGACGGGCTTTTAAGCTCACGCTAATAAAGGAAAAATTCAGCCCCCTTCTGATCCTTGTCTCTTCTCAAAAGGTCCCCAAAGCTCTCGCTCCGAGCGGATAACACAGGTGGCTTCATATTATAGTCAGCCAGGCAGGTAGTCCTCACGGAAAGGTCCCTCGGGTTTTAAAGTAGATCAATAAATTCGATCAACCAACCAACCAATCCAGTCAATCAATTGAGCTTTACTTGATGTAGAGCTCTTTACAAAAGTACTGTCACAGAGTCCTTCACAGATCACTTTCCATATAAACAATTTAAGCAACAGCGGATATAATCCAAATAAATGTGAGATGCCCTAACCTTCCAGTTACATAATGTATGATCTTATATAAACAGCTGTTCTTGAGGGACATCATCCAATACCATATTCTAATGCTGACTTCCCAGATAATTGCTCAGAACATGCACATAATTGGTCTTATATCATTCCTATTTCAGAACGACATAAAAGGGCTCAATGCTGCAATTAACCAGCTGGTGATTTATAACCTTACGGGTACGCTGTACCTCAGTGTAGAGACAGGGAGGGACACCTGGCAATGGGAGACCAAAGGGAAGGAGACAAACGGCACAGATGTATTTAATCGAAACCTACCAGTCAAGGGAAATCCATGAACTGGCTCTGTACAAAGGACCAGAAACAGTGGTATCCTGGGTCCTAACACAGGTTTACAGCCAAGATTATAATTTCATCATTTAACATGAAATATTAAATCCAATACTTGGTTAAATGTGTGACTCCTGATTACACATAAAATGCCTCCCTAATGTCAGTGAAAGCAGGGGCAGTAGACAGACATAAACACTATTAATGTTTAATATTAATACAAGTGGGCAAAGCTTATAAAATGCTATTTTTACAAGCAGAGCCATGCAGAAGGGGTTATAGCACAGGGGTTGCCTCTGGATTCTAGGTTTTACTGCTGGGTTGGGACTGTAATGTTGCGGCCTTGAGCAAAAACAACAACAAAAAAATCTTTGTACATAATAACCACACATTAAAAATTGAATTTCAAATATGAAGCGTAACTAGCGGTATAATCTATGATTTTTTTTTTCTCAGAATGAATAAGCACAAAGCAGTCTGCCAACTATCAAGAGCCTCTTGTATTTACATTACAAAGACTGAACAGTAGTGGGGTAAAACAGCGAGCAATTAAACCATCCTTTTTAAATGATACACAGTTTGTTTTTGGAAAGGCTGACTAATGAGGCATGAGAAAACTATGAAGGACTTAGTTCAGTCCAGAACATTCCCTCTGAAATGTCAAACCTAACCATGAGTCAGAGACAATCCGTGAAAGTGTGACCTGACCTTTGACCTTAGTTGAGCACGGCCCCAGTGGCCATGAGGGAAAAGTAGACAAACACAGATAAGTGAAGATACGAGGACAAAGTATGGCAAACAAAGGATGAATTTTAATAATTTGTTTTATCATGAAGCTGTTTATGGACACTGTACAAAAAGACACTCTTCGACATGAATGACAGTCAAGTAAAAAAATGCTTTGAAGTCTCTCTCCAAGCTAATGTCTTTCTTTCAGATCTCTTGTAGATCAATTAATATAGATAGTGCCATCACTCGCCTGTGATATAAAAACCTCTTCCTTTTTTGATATTATCACCATGCAGAGTTTCTTTCTCTGGGAAACTATTTTCCGATGCACTTGCTCTTTGTATCTAAGGCTGGGAATATATTCCTATCCCAACATAAATCTGCGCATGTGGCAGTAATTAAAAGTGTGAAAACTTTGGGCTTGATCTAATCTCACTGTGACAGCAAAGAGGGTAAGGGTGGATGACAGAGACTGAAGCAAACCCGGATGGCAGAGAAAAGCTAATTTCAGCTGTATCTCCACTGTGAAAACAGCCGTGCCATTTCCTGTTTGAATCTATTTTTTTATGTTGGTCATGATGGATGAAGGGGCATCCCAGCATGCCTCTTCTCTCGAGGAAGAGCTGCATCCTCCTCTCATTTTCCTGGCCTGTGAGAACCCGCAGTGATGGGATCACCTGTGTGATGGCTTTCCAGATAACCCCTAATGCACCCGGCAGAATTTCAAAGCACTGAATTTTCAGGATCCAATTTTGCTTCCTCTATCTGATGTTATCCCCCATGGACATCTACAGACTGAATAATTCATGGATGAAACAGACATAATTTGATGGTCAAGTTCCTAGTAAACTTGTATTTCTTTCGGGTGCTAAACAGACAGTGCAGCTCCATTGGCATTAAACATTTATATCACAGCTCCGTTTACTCTCAGAGACCAAAAAACATTGCCCTGCAGAGCCTCCACATATCTGTAATGCATGAGTTTGTGAACTGTCAAAGGCAATCCCTTGAACAAAACATATTTTTTATATAATAAGATCAATATATGAGAAACTATCGGATATGAACACAAGAATCTATTAGATATAGTTGAACAGTCCTGAAGACAACTTTTCTAAAGATTTTTTTTTTTCTTTGAGAATTTTTTGAAGGCAAGTTCAAAATGCTAAAAGACCTGAAAAAAACTTTGGTTTCCAGTCTGCCGTGAGGTGGCACAAATCAGATAAGAGCGCATCAGAACTGAAATAATTCATTTCTGCTTTGTTCTCAAGACAAAGAACACAGAGTGACATCCGCTGCTGTATTCAGACCACAACATGACAGAAAACCACAAGTCCTCAGAATCTGTTTCAGAGAGAGGGAGGGGAAAAAGAAGCAGAACAATCCCCACACACAGCAACAGTAGCCAGCTTTCTAAATACCTCTGGCTATCATTGTCTCCACCGAACACATCTTTGCCCACGTTAGGATTAAATCAAACTGTGGCAAAAAAAAAAACCCACTAACAACAACGGCAATACAGCACAATAGCTTGTTTAACCAATGGCAAAAATTGAAACCAAGGCAAAACTCTTGGTTTCTTGTTGTGGTTGGAAAACAAATGGAAAATAACCACTGGCTGAGGTAGACTGGCACCAGGACCCCAGGGCTGAATATAATCCAAAACTCTGAGCTTTACTGAATGCGGAGATTTCAGAGACATGAAAGAGTAAAGGAATGCTCAGCACAAAAGGCAATGTCACTCCTCACTGCCAAAAGAAGACTGAGGTGAGTCTTTATCTCCTGGTAAGCTACGATGATGGTTGTGGGTAAAAACCCACACCAGACCTACCTTCATTGGACTAAGTTAATTATTAGTTACCTTCACATAGGTGTCTTACTGTGCCTTTGAATCTGTCATGGAGAAAAAAAGTGTTTGTGTATAGCCATTAATCCTCATTGTCCTTAAAGCAGACAATCCCAAAAGATGGATCTATACATTGCATTGCTGAGGCCAGTGTGTTAAATACACAAGTGCAGAGACACCAACAGTGCCACTCATCCTGTTTGGATCATCAAATCATTTGTAGGATTCAGTCAAGACACATGTACACACGCAGAAACACACACACACACACACACACACACACACACGCACACACGCAGAAACACACACACACACACACAGATAAACACATGAATACACACACGCACGCACAAACACACACACAAACACGCATGCACACACACACATGCGCGCACACACACAGACACACACACATATAAACACATAAACACACACACTCTCCCGGTTTTGAACTCTATGGAAAGGCCACTCGGGGAGAATGTACCAGCCCATACAATCTCTTCCTTGGCTAGACAACAGATGACTTATTTATGCCACAGTGGTAGTATCCTGCAGTTATTTTGCAGGGTTTATGTCTGTGGAGATTAAGATGTCCCCAGGTTCTCTGTCTGGCTGTCTGCAAATCACAGAAAACCTTCACAATGATACTATGCACCCAGAGTAATCACATTAAAATATTATACTTTTGCTTGGGAAAGGACTTTACACAGGGAAACACAGGATGATATATCATCCTTCTACACATTGGGAGTAGCTTGGGTTCCTTTGCTGAGTTCATGAGTATAATAGCCACCAGGGCTTCAAACTTATCTAATGGTGAAAAGGTCTATAAACAAACTACTGTTGGGCATTGTGCAAACTAACAATAAAAGAAGAAATACACCTGCAATTAACTGACACAAAAATGCAAATTAATTAAAGCAACACAAAATGATGCAGATTACAAGAAATTTTCAATGGACAAGACATATACAAGCATCCAAATGTGTCAGCTTTTTTTTTCAAGCAGCTCTTTTTGAAAAGTGATGACATGAATGTACTGAAATGAAAAGTGTAGCAGAAGCAAGAGACAGGTACAGCCGCTTGGCTACGATGCTGAAATGTGCTGTTCACGCTACAGCACCCTACACATAACAGCCCGGACACAATAAAGCACCCTGGACAAAAACAAATGATGTCCGAAAAAGAGGAAGAATCTCCAATGATGGCGGTTCAAAGGGGACGGGCGGCTGAAGATGGATTGCTCTTGTCACAGACATAATGCAAGGACAGGAACGGGCCGTGGAGAGGGAGCCCCCCGTGGTCTTCTGAAGATGGCTGCCCTTTGGGGGACCCCATCCTCCCTCCGCCTCCACCCCAACCCCCCCGCCTGTCCTGCTCCCACGCGGCCAGATGAGTCTCCGAGAACAGGAGCGAAGGAACGAGGAGAACAGAACAGAGGGTGAAACAGAGAGCCAGGGGTGGGTTCAGGAACAGAAGGTCATGCTGTGAGAGAGAGAGGGGCGTGCAAGGGTTAAAGACTGCAGTGATACGTGAGAGGTGATTAGGAAGCAGGAGCCGGAGCAGCGAGGGTTTGGCTCGTCATCTCCGCTGTGAGAACACGAGTGCATGCCCGACATACACCTTTCCCTCATGCCCTCCAGCCAGCCACACCCAACACCAGCTGGCCTTAGGGATACAGGGGGAACGGGACCGAACCCAAGGGGAAGCTGTTCAGAGACCGGATTAAACACCAGTGGACTGATATGAGGAGGATGGCGGTGATGAAGATGATGATGTTGATGATGATGATGATGATGTTGATCATTGCATTGATGCAGTCTGAATCACACTTCCTGCCTAAATATATTGCATCCTGGCAGGCACCTGAAATCTGTGCAACTGTAAATCAAATCAAATTCCAACAGCTTTTTTTTTGCTACAAGTAAATTGCATCACTCTGTCTCAACCACTAAAGTGAATGACGGGGATAAAAAAAGATTCATATTAATGCAGGAAGCAGTGCAATTAGAGTGAGATTGAAAAGGGAGAGAGCACCGTTCCGCCTGGTAGCAGTCCATTCCGTGTGCAGTGAGCACGCACACAGATCAATACAGCGTTGAGACCTGCGCGGCTCTCCGCCACACTCCTGCCAAACGCATTTCAGCTCTCAGCTGGGGATCTTTCACAGGCCCGAGAGGCCGGGCCTCCGTCGTCTAAAAATGTCACCCGCCTCCTGATTGCCGTTGCGTCTCTTCTCTCTCTCCAGACCTGATATTTCCTTTCCTTGGAAAGTCGTTTCTTTGTGCCCCACCCCAAGCCCCCAGCTCCCCAGTTCTCTTCCTCTCTTCCCCCAGCTGCCTCTTATCGGTGTTTCCTTTCATCAGTGCAGCCCCATCCCCCAGTGTCACTAATCCAGTGGACAAGTCACACCAGCACCACCAGCGATCCCCATCTCACACACACACAGACACACACACACACACACACATACACCACCAGCAAGCCCCATCTCACACACACACTTACACACACACACACACACACACACACACACACACGCACGCACACACACACACAGCCCTTCCTTCACCTCCCCTCCTTTAATGCCATCACACACAGCTTGGCTCTCTCTGTGCCAGTGGGAATCACCCCGCCTCTAGCAGTGGAAGATGTCACCTGACGCAGTGGCCCCGCCTCAGCATCTGCATGCCAGCACACCGTCCGTCCCTCTGTGGTGTCACACGCCAAACCAGTCCAGTCCTGCTACCTTCCTGCCCTGCCCATCAAGCCAACTGTGTGCCAAGAACCGGACATTCTAGGATACATTTTATAATTACTGTTGTTAATTACTGCTGTCTTCAACTAAAATGTCTGAAAGTACATTGTACAACTTTAAGTCTTTCTCTAATTCTATCTGCCCAGCGCCGGCCAGAAGCAGATGGGCTCCCCCTCTGAGCCGGGTTCTGCTCAAGGTTTCTTCCTGTTAGTTAGGGAGTTTTTCCTTGCCACTGTTGCCTCAGGCTTGCTCACAGAGGGTCTCAGGCCTGGGAACAATGTAAAGCTGCTTTTGTGACAACTTGTGTTGTAAAAAGCGCGATACAAATAAAATTGAAATTGAAAATTGAAATTGAAACCCGCACTCTGAGCACACATGACTGGAGCGAGCACACTACCTGCGTGCACAAGGAACAGAACTCGCTCTCATTTCAGACAAATGTGATAGCCAAGGCGAGGCTGCAGTCCTACACGTGCAGACAACATGTCGGCCTTCATTAAAGACGGGCTCGCCAAGGCTTCAAAAAACACCTGAAAACAACATTTTTCTCCTGCACGTGCTCTCAAGGAGCCGCATTACCTCGAGCCCTTCCAGCTCAATTTTTACACTAAGGTCGCTTGTAGAAACAAACTTCAGAGGCTTGCTTTAAAAAATCTGCTTCAACTTTCTTTACAAAACAGGCTGGGTTTTTCACATTAGCCTTGGGGTAAAAGGACACCTTTGGGCAGTAGCTGGCTGTTAAACACGTGCTACTATATCACTTGAACAGTTGTCTGCTAGTAGAACACCAGTAAGCAACTTCCATTCCCAGTTACCCAGGTGCACCTGGATTGTGTGTGAACATAACTGAATCAAGTGCAGAAAGGGGGACGACTACTTACAGTAATGTTATCTTTTCCATTATTTTCCAGGAGTCCTTTAACTGCCTTTTCCTGGGGTCAGGAAATAATATTCCAGTTTTTTTCCCCAATTGGTCTGGTTTTTCTGTTCTTTTTTTTGGATTAGTTCTGGAAAATGTACTATGCTACATGTACAGCACTTAGTGACAATCTTGATTGTAAAAATGCACAACAAATAATTGTGATTGATTGATTGTTACTACAACTACAGGTAAATTCAGTGTGATCAGGAGACCTATAAGAACTGAGCGACCTCAAACCGACTCCAAACTCACATCCAAAACTGCATCCATCTATTTATTCATAGTTTATTATACTTTATTACAGTTATTTATACACACCATCTGATAACACACTAAATCAACCGTGCATTAACTGAGGTAATACAATATCTGAGCTCAGAACGTGCTGGTTTCAGACACGGGTTCAGGACAGGGAAGGCCAGCTGGTGGGACTCCAGCTCTGTGTGTGTCTCTCTGCTGTTTTTAAGTTCCTCCATGGACTGTCCCGAGAGTTACGAGGGAGCACAAATCAGAGCGCACGCTCCTTGAACTCTGATGACATCATGGCAGATGAATGGTCATGTAATTGGTACCGTCCGAATTTACAGCCCTCGTAAAGATGAATTAATGAACAGCAGCTAGAGAGGGCAGAGAGACGAGAGAGAGAGGCATGAGAAGCAGAGGAAAAAAACATTAGGGATTCTACAGGTTTATAAATTTGCAAATGTGGATATAAACTCAAAGTGGACTGAAGCACTAATGATGAAGTGCGACCCACCTGCAGCGATAATGACCCCTGCTTCATCGCAGACTCGTTGTTGCCCGGGATATAAACACAAACGTGCATAAGGCAGAAGCAGCCCAGACATTTGCTCACACCAGGAGCCGAGCCCACAGACAGCATCTTCCACTGCTCAAAAGCATTAGCATTAAACCATTAGACAAACAGCAGGATCTGCTCATCACGAGATGATGCACGCTAACGCGTGCGGCCAACTCAGCACCGACAGGAGATGCATCAGTCGTTCTCCAACACACGCTTTAGCGCAACGTTTTCAAACACACCGTCTGATTCTTTTTCTTAGACTACACTCATTACGACTTCGGAGAAAGTCGTGTTTTCTCAATTCATATATGCACTGCAACAGAGAAACATTAAAGCACTCAATACCAGGACACAGACCCCCTGCAGCAGTGGGGGGGGATAACCCATGATGCACTCTGAACCCTATCCAACCCCTTCCCCTCCAGGACAGACTTCCCATCTCAGTTTAGTGAGGATAACATTAAACAGATATAGCTGTAAAGCATGATAATCTCCAAAAAATCCCCTCAGCTATCCTATTCCTCTTCAAAGTCGGGAGAAAGCACCATGTCCAAAACGGAATTGGATTTAACTATGCAATCATATTGCACAACATTACTATCCACCAAAGTGCTCGTCTTGACACGCAGCTGCAAGTATTAGCCAATATTTAGAGTTATGAAGTTGCTTGGAATCACTGGAGTGTGACCCTGCCATTCAACAATAAGTGATGTCTCATTCGTCATATACAGAAACCCCTGAAATTGCTATCTGTGTTTTTGAAATCTGCCTTGTTGAGGAAACAGTATAGTAAGAGAGATAACCTCTATATTGACCTGTTTTTTATTCAAGAGCTCCATATTCCTTAAAACAATGGAACTTTAGAATGAAATCCCATCACATCAAGTGTCAGCCGCCTCTTGAGTGTTCACACTTACACAGGTCACAGTTAACACGGTGTCATTCATTTATACAGCTGGATATATATCCCGAAGCAATTTAGATCAAGTGCCTTGCATGAGACGTATTGCATCAGGAACTCAAATGCATGACCATTTGGTGACAAGATTAACCATTAAGCCACACAGCTGGCACGCATTACTCATTAAGACATTCAATGAGCACCATAAACATCTACCAGGATCTTTAAACATCAAAAAGACCATTTTGGGTGGCGGCTCACTTTAGAAACGCTGAGATGTGTGTGGTGGTTTCTGCCGATCCACCGCATGGCGTTTCACCAAATAAATTCTTCTCTTAATGAGATGGGGCCCATTCAATCGTGCCTCCCCCCTTCCCCAACTCCCCCTTAAGTGGAAAGTGGGCTGAATGCCTTCATGACTCAGACAGTCCCCGGTGGAGGAAGACCTGAGTTACAGCTCTGGGAGGGATTCTGCTGCTCAATGGTCTCTTTGTGGCCTTTTTCCTCTGAGGGCAGCAGTTGTGGTGAAGTCCCTATTCCAGAGAGGAAGTTTGCAGAAATACGAGGGTTAATTCACTCAATCTGCAGATCCTGTGTTCAAGGCCGCCCCCCACCCCCACCATCACCACCAGCCCCAAAATGGCTTCCTCTCTCTTCTGGGAGACTAGGTGTTAGTTTACCACTAAACCGACCAACAACCTCTACCAGAGCATTGCAGCAGTTCAGTCTTTTTCTCATTTGCTCTTCGTTATGTTTTCTTTACTGCTGTATGAGTGTCAAAATGGCCCACAGAGACTGGCAGATATGGTAGTATTACACGCTCAGCAATGCCTCAGGCTTCGGAGATCCTCACCCAAAAGAAAACATGTGAAGCCTGAATCTGTGCAGCAGTGAACAGCAGCAGGAAGATACTGTTTCACAAACCCCCACCACCACCCTCACCCCACACTCAACCCACGCTCCATCAGACAGAGCCTTCAAGCTAGTGGAGGTGCGGCAAATAATAACACCAGGGAGAAAGGCATGCTGGGATAGCCCATGTCTTGTCATGTCAACCTCTGTGGTAATTGTACACTTAAATTGACCTTGACCTTTGCACCAAAACAGATTGAGACAAAGTAGGAGCTTAACAGAACTGCCGTGACATTTCTTACTAAGGTAATTTGCATAAGGGACCCCACATATATAATATATATATATATATATATATATATATATATATATATATATATATATATATATATATATATATATATATATATACATATATATATATATATATATATATATCCATGCCTGCACCTGCAATGAGACCTGGCTGACTGCTAAACTGCTGCTCTTGAATGTACTTCTGTGTCATGCTGCACCTTCCATCATACATCCATCCCCTCCCCCTGCTGTGATTTACCCAGAGCTTGCCAGATCATTAAGAGCAGCTTCGCTGGTTCTCAGGTGGCAGGTGTCATTCCCGGCAGAGAAAATGTGGGAAAATTGACTTCAGTCTTGTAATATAAGACAGCGTTGCAAAGCGATGAACAGGTAATGGCATATATTGATTGGGCTTCTACATACACACGACATTAGGACTGCACTTGAAGAAGCACAGGATGAAACGGAGTACACAGCTGTTTGGCATCCTACCCCATTTAAAGTCTGGTTTTGCATTCCATAATGACCGCCTTGATAAAAGGCACTCTGTGCTCCTCTTCTCCACACTAATGCTATCAGAGATACTGTAAGAACCCAGCTGTATTATTCACTGCACACTGCTGAAACCTGCAGAGTTCACAGCCTGTCAAGACCAGAGGCTCTCAGTCAAGGAGGAGTTCAGGAGTCAGTCATGAGTTCAATGACCTTTTACTTGCCTCTCTTGCTTGGAACATGGCTTTCACTCTGATGGCACTGGCTTCTTTAAGCCTCTGCAAATCTGCCTGGAGAGGAACCCACAGTCAAAAATCTGCAGAAACTCACAGTGTGGCAAAATGATAAATACATGGGATAGTTATTCGGAGGGAGACAGTCCCAAAGATAGCTGCATAGAAAAACAATCATCCATTGTAAAGCTGCACTGGGCAAACGGTCAAAGTTCAGGCTGCACTCCCTACCATTGATCAGAGGGCCAAATCTGATTTAAAGTTGAAAAAAACCCACAAAAGCCACCTTTGCAAAATGAACAAAAATGTCTTCTTAAGGCCCTTGCAGACTAACGAGACAACACAAAATGTTTAAGGGCAACATTCATGATGATAGAAACACTGCTCTTTGATTAATCATTCTGTGGCATCTGGTCACTCTGATGGGAGTCACAAACTGTGGAAACATCCAATTACATCTAACGCACTGAATCACCATGAAGTGTTGCAGATGGGATGGCCTTGGACAAGTAGTGACAAACATCAACAGCTGTGCTTGACCACCCCAAGATCTTCCAAACATCAGCAGATGTTTTTACTAGTGCACAGCGGCCTTGAAATGCAAAACAAACCTTAAGTGATGCTTTAAACATCCATTAGCTTCCCCCAGTCAGGCTAAATGGATATAGCATTAGCTAGCTTGATTTGTTTCCTATACTTTGCTCCTGGGAGAGAAACCCAAGGTAATGTTGCTTAATAATTCCATGTTAGTTCTTCAGCGACTCCACCATTATTACATTTTGCCCATAGACCCAGTGTTAACTGTGTTCAGTGGGGTTTACCTGCACTGCAATGGTGGGAGAGAAGATATTCACATGGTGATGTGTGTGATCTTTAATATTGAAAAGCTATTCCTGGGTCTAGGAAATCCTATATACCTGAACAGAACAAACAATCATAATCACCCACATTCAGATATCTGAAGCCTTGTCAGAATATAAGACTGTGTGGGCCTTTGGAATAAAACCAGTAAAAAAATTCTTAATACTTAATATGACAAAACTGCAAGTTGGCATCACGGAACTATGTAAGAAACTTTCTGTTTTGCCATTAAGGAGCAGCCATGCTGAGTGCTTATAATCTTCAAACCCAGATCCGGCTCCATAAAATCAAACTCTGTATCCACATAAAAAAAATGAAATAAGACACACAACTACAGCATGTTGACTTGCATTATGCAGATGTGTTGGCAGGGTAGGAAGAAATCCCATCTCAACCCTTGGCCTTCTAGACCAATTTGGAAAAAAAAACAAAGACGGCCTCTCATGAAATAGCTATGCATACTTATTACTGCATTCCTGCTCTTCACAGGAAAAGACCTGGGCCCTCATGATGCTTGTTTGGACACACCCCACCCTCCAACACTGTAGATTCTCTGGATTCCCCCTTTGGTCCCAATCCAGATGCCGAATACTTTGAAGGTAAGGAAGTATAAGGATGTTTAACACTCACATAACACTACTAAATGTTTTAATTTAACAAAAAAGGAAAAATATTCAGAAAACCTTTTCTGCCTAAAACCAAAAAAAGAGAACAAAGAACATTCTGATGACTCAAAGAGATTTTTTGAATATTTACAGACATTACGCAGGAAGTGTTTAGCAAGTAAAGTTCATTATAAATACCGAGGTCTAATATGAAATGTCTTCCACTGTACCATGTACTGAAGACTTACAATCCCAGGGGGATCTCACCTCCATCTATATTTGGCCATTTTTTCAGGTGAAATGCCGCAATGCATGCTGGGATTGCACTTTAATTAGACCCTGGAGTAACACGACACATTACCTGGTGAATGTGCTCAGGTAATTACATTGTATCTAATGAGTAACTAATGATGTATTCTTAGCTCATTACAAAGTGGATAAGCCAGAACATGAGTGTTGTGGCTTATGGTAGTGATGAATTTTGTCTGTAAGAATAGTATTAGCATGAAAGTACAGGTGATTGGGAACAGTCAACTGGACATTTTTTTAAAATTCATAAAGCTACAGGAATCATTCGTCTCACTAAAAAAAGGCCCCTTCAAATGATGATTCTACAAACTAGCGAGCCGGCAAGTTGCAAAGTGATGCAGAGTGGCAAATCTCATTAATTCCTCGACAGGCAAGAGCTCAGCGGGGAGTCAATCACACCAATTGTGCTAATGCCAAGATCTGTAAACTGCGGGCTCGGCGGGCATTTCCTCGCCGCGAAAACCGGGCCAGCATCTCAGCGTCGCTCCCAAGCGTCACTCTCCCGCGTCGCCATGGTAACGCCTAACACGGAGCAGGTTCCGAGCGCTGGACAAAGCCTGTGGCGGCCTTCATTGCCAAATGTTCGCAGTTTTGTTCGGTTTCTTCTTCTTTTGGCCGTACAGGGACAAATGCACAGATACCCCGCCCACCCCAAAACCTTGTCTACAGGATACAAACTAGGAATGATCTTCTGCTTACTTATCTTTATAAAATTAGACTGAGCAACAGGTAGCAGACATTGTCCTAATAGGGGTGCATTTCAATGCCACTGACTAGCAGAGCCTTGTTTGGGTGACCACATTGCCCCATCAGAAACCTCACATTTTTCATGGTGACGTGAGAGAAAACCACATGACCCAAATGCCTTATTTTCCGTTGTGTATAACACACTCATAAAAGAATTAAGGTAGCCTTTTTATGTGAATAATGGTAATCAACTCAAAGGCCAATCAATTCAACTTCAATATTTTAATTAGGATTAGGCACATCTGAAGCTCGTTCGTGACCGCAGTCATGCCTTCTGGATCACTAAACCACCTTCCATCTATAAACCCTGCTCCTCGAGATGGTTACAATGGGAATAACAGCCAAAACAATTCCAGTTAAACAGCACATAAATCCTTCTGGAGTTCCACTGGGGCTCAGTGTACAATGTGCTCTTTTTACAACCTGCTATGAGTGTTACGCATTCTCAAAGGTCTTCCTGTTGGGCTGCTTTTCAGGCCTTACGCTGCTCAACAAAACCCAGCAGAGCCTCCCCTGTATTCCCCTCTGAAAACTGACCTCCCTCCAACAGGAACGGCCCAGCGACGGCCATTTCTCCTTTAATGAAGGAGGAGGGAATCCTATTAGCGCGTCCTTTCAACAAACTGCCGTTTCAGGCTTAAGAGAAGCCATGCCAATCTCCCCGCAAGCGCAGGGCTCGCCTGTTTATTTCTGCAGTCCGAGGTGCTGTTTGAAGAACAAAAAAAAAGAAAACATATTTGTGGAATTCAGTACACACAGTGCGCTTCATCATGCTTTTTTTGCCCTTGGAACCACGCATTGGGCGAGTGTGTGCTTTCATATGTGGATTCTAAAATCAGTCAGCCAACCCAAGGTTGTCTTTGTAAATAATCATGTTAAATAATGAGAACTGGTCGGAAACTGGAGGAAAAAAAAAAAAGAGGACAAAAAATAACAATCCATTCGGGACTCTTTTATGGGGTCCCTTTTGTAATTTCAGATCTAAGCATTGTGGTTGGTAATTCGGAAAGTTTATTCTTCGTGCTGAGGTCAGTATTCTGCATGGCTACAGCCCCTTTCTAAGTGGCCATTAATTATAAATATGAATGCAGCCAATAGCCTCTCTGCCAATTGCTTTAAAAGGAATTCATTATTAACCAAAGCATAACAGACAATGGGAGGCTTTGGCACTTGGTGTAAAATACAAAAAAAAGTCTGGCGATCTCTCACTATGCTGAGAAGAAGGAGGGTTTCTAATGTCAGAAAATTGCTTCAATGGCTCACATCGCTGTCTTATGTGCAGTCCTGGAGGGTCAGCGTTGAAAGCGTCCATTATATATATGTGTGTGTGTGTGTGTGTGTGTGTATACATCATCTTCAATCAGAGATCTCAGTTTCACACATGCCTTCTAGTTTGCAGTTGAAGCCTAATGGCATCTTATCCAACACCTTCCTCGGCACTCGTTTAGGGTGGTGAGAAAGGCCCTATGCGTCTCCTTTGCACTTTTCGTAACACGCAGGTGCCACTTTTTTTTTTCATTATCATGTCAATACCTTTGCGGCAATAAGCGGCACGTTTCCATGGGAACCCGTTCTATAGCAGTAATAAGCAGAGTGCTCGATAACAGCTCTGCAGTATGAAATCATCAGCAGAAAGAGGAGGTGCCTGTGACATCACGGCACGGACAACAGAAAGGGGATATATGCTTTTTCCGATAATCCATACCATGAAAGAGAGCAAGTCTGACTGTAGAATTCTAAAAATCAAACACTAGTCAAGTAGCCATTGTGGGTCCAGATGTATAATAACATAACTGTGATTTTATGTTATATTATTGTCACTGCCATTATGTGTAATCTTACATTAAATTTGGAGCCTCTAATATGCATGTAAACGCATATTGATAGCAGATAATTGGATCATTAATAGTTAAGATAAAGGTTAGAGTAGAGTAAGAATACTCAATAATGCTGGGAAGTGACTCTCCTTCTAAGAATGACCGCAGTGTAATTACAGTGTAGTAACAAATTTTCATTTTGACGAATGTCTCAGACATTGCAATTATGGCTTTTATTCTGGCAAAGCATAAAGGGAATGGATGTGATTTATTGCAGAAAGAATAGAGAATTATTACGTATACCTCTGTCAGCTCTTAGGTGGTTCAGTTCAGTGAGCTTGGAAGTAGATGTCACATATGTATCAAAGACTAATTGCATCCAATTTCAGTCATTTTTCCATTCCCGAATGAGACAGCGAATTGAGCTGTGGGCTCATGAGCATAAAATGAAGACCGCTGAGATGCACACAACAGAGGCACTGCCATGCCGAGTCCATTGATTCTCATTACGTATGGTTAAGCGTGACCGTTTTGAATGGACAAGATCAATATTTGTGTTGCCACTGTGTTTCCCCGACTGCTTCTCGGAGCTGACAGGAGAAATGGTTTGGCGCAGGCTCCTGTTACCGTAGAACCCAGCACTTCTTTCCCTTTTCCACAGACTCTGGTCTGCAGTAAATAAATATCACCCTTCCAGTAACATACGGAGAGTGAATATTACCCACAAGTCCTTCAACCACACATAGCTGGTCTTCAGCCAAAAGCAGCAATGCTGGAGGGCAATGTGGCATCTGGTAGGCTACTCATACTGTCCAATGACCAAAGCACCATATCCAATTACCATTTCCCTTTGTACAATGATAAATTAAAAATGAATCCCAGAAATACACAGTGTATCTGGTATAGGTTTAGATATGCAGTAACAATAGAGAAGATCATTAATCCATTAAATATTACTGCCTGACCAATAGCAATGAGCATAAAATTATGTCCTGTAAAAAAGACGTGGATTGCAACAGCTCTGAGAGAAAACCACTTTTGCCAGAAGCGCATCGACTCTCCTTTGCAACTTACTCATCCCTTCATGCCCTTTAAGACTGAAAGTATTACAAGAGTTCTGGATCATGTTGGTTAGGATAATAATGCTAGTCAGATGCATTGAGTTGATACAGTTCACTTTCCATAATAAACATGCAATAATGCTTAGAAGGTGGTGCTAATAGGCTGCAAAGCAAGTGACGTGTGAAGAGAGGGTGGGTTTTTTGACGAGGGTTTTTGAGGTAACTCGCACCTGGATGACAGGGACTGCTACTATTCATTATCCCTGCTTTTCTCTGTTGCTTTTTTTTTTTTTTGCTTTGGCTTCATTTGGTTAACGTCTGATTTTAATAACATTAATAAAAACCTGAACATATGTAAAAGGTGGTTTGAGCTGGTGGACAACGGCGTCAAGAGAGTGCATTGGTCCTTGAGGTCGGGGGGCGGGGTTTAAGCACTGTCCTCCTAGCAACATTGCATTACACACACTGTAGTTTCCCTGTAGTTTCTTTCTTACCTGTTTTACACATTCATCTAGATCTAGGTAACAGGCAGATAAACTAGCTTTATTTACTCCCTAGACAACACAGTTTAACAGGTTTCTGTTTCAGGTTAGAGACTGTACGTTAACATTATAAAAATTACATGTAAAAAAAGAACAAATGTGATCACAATATTAATTTGACAGAGATTAGTTCAGTTTTAAATGTTGAATTCTTTGTAAGAATTCTCTATTTCACCCAAAACTTTTAAGCGTTTATGCTGTAGGATATAACTGTGTCTCCACCCAGACACCCCCAACATCAGCTCCGGCACCAGCAGTGTGGTTATTTATACAACCCTGGTAACAATTATCATAAATTCTGACTTCCGAAAGATTTTTCCCACTCAAAACAGATCGCAAACTTTTGGAATGGACAGCACTGGAACATATATCATTTTTATTTCTGGCTCCTTGAAGAGAAACAGAGAGCTCCGTGGCCCAGATAAGGTCTTTTGCAGCTGCTGCACATCTGTGAACCCCACTGATGTTCCAGGATGAAAAGGCGAGCCAGGCAGGAGAGCGGACACCCGCGTGCGAGGCACACAGAGGCCCCTGAGCGTTCTCAGAGCCGGGGAGTGATGGGATCTCCATGAAGGAGCTGCGCATAGCGTGTGACACAGGAACTCAACATGATGCACTGGTACCACGGCAACTGTGGGGGTAACATTCTGCAGTTAGCCCCCCCTTCTATTGTCTGAGCTTTGTCAATCCACTCCTCTGTGAGGGCTAGAGTCCATGGGAAATTGGGAGCTAGAGGGAAGGATACTGTTGAGACAAATCTAAAGTCTAGCAATGCATATATCCAGGTCAAAAACAAGCATGCTAACTTAAAAAAATATATATATATTTATGCAATATCTGTCTGGATATGGAAATGCCAATTCCACAGTAGGTTCAGGGCATCAACAGATTACAAATATTATTATTATGAAACAAGTAGGAGTGCTTTGTCCATGAACAAGTCCTCCTGCTTTATGTAACATATATTCTTACTTGTATTCTGTAGAAGCACAAAGACAATGGAAGCACAAACAAAGGGAATGACATTACATTTTGGATATACATTTTGGACAATATCAATGTTCGTATTGTCAGCACAGCTGTGTTGGCTAACAAGGCCTCATAACCTAGCCACACATGTTAGCAAAGCAATCTAACAACAACAGACACCAGCAATACAAAAACCTCTGGAACAGCCTTCAACCTGACAAGCCTGGAGACGGGCAAGCCCGGAGCCATCCCAGCGGATGCTAATAAGGGCCTGCCCTTTTCACACTGTCACACAGTGACAGTCTTCCCTTGTCGCAGGTCCCTGTAGCTAGCACGCTAACCTGTAGCTATGGAGACATGAACGCATTTTACAGGCTGAGTAAAAACATGTTTTTTTTTCTGATTTTTTAAGACTAAATTCACATAAATCTTCTCCTCACTCTGTGAACACCACTATTGAATCACCAACAGCTCTGTGTCTCAGTCCTCCATAAACGCTTTGACTTAAACTTTTCACCTGACGTGCTGACATGCCTCTTTCTCGTGACAGCTGTTTGCTTCCACAGTCCAAATCCTGGGAGCAGACAGTGACCACCAGGCAGATGCATGCCAGCCAAAGATAAACTGCCACAGAGATCTGAACCAATTAAACGCATGCTGAACCATGGAAAATCAAGGCAGAAGACCGTGTTTGGTGAGGCTATACACCAATCTGTAGTTTACTGACCTGTTGTTGGTAAGGGATTAATTCACAGTACAATGAAACAGTGCAACATGGTTCAGAAACACATGGACATTATACAGCATTTCATATCCTATTTATTTGTATTTTAATTTTATTTTGCCTTTTTCCCTGTTATGAATATTAGGTTCTAATTTTACAAATAACTGGTAAGAAGTCTGGCCCAAAAACTAGGTTAACCCAAAATGAAAACTATTCATATTTTATATGTAATACACATAAACAGAATACATACAGAGATTACATAGAATATAAATACAGAATGTTTTCTTTTTACAGTTGACTTTGAATATTAGTCTTGCCATCTTTGTTTTAGTGTACTGCACTTCATCCTTACCAGTTCCTGTACGGAAAATGTTTGTCATATTCTAAATATATTCCTAGGCCTGGTCATGGCCATAAACCACAGTGATTTGTATCAGTTACATGGGAAGAACACAGTGGTCATGCACCTCTCCAAAATTACAGTCTGACTATTTTCTAGTTATTCTGAAATGTACAGCTATGGATGCTCACACTGAGAGCGTTCATCAAATAGCACACAGTCGTCTTCATCATTTTCCTGTCCATTCCCCGTCTCCACTTGAATTTACACATTTAAAGTACAGTGACGAGAGAACGTAAACTTCCATCCATTGACATTACCAAACGAAACAAGCTTCTAATTAAATCCAGTGTGTATCATTGATCCCCAAAGCGACATTTAATTATAACTTCAAGAGGAACCAAGATAAATCACCAGTCCTTCCCCTCTTTCTCCTTCAAGAAGCTATTAATCCTGTTTTCCTGGGAAGCACAGGCTGCTGGTTGTCACGCGACTGATATGATACCATGTCATTGTGGTACACAATTCAATTTTAGCGCATATTTTTTAATGAAATCGGGCTCTCTGAGGAAAATCTCCATTTTTTGGCCAATTACACTATGACTCTTTCAAAGTCCTTGTGTCTTCTATCTGTGGCCTGCTGCTGGAGTGGATTAGAGGAGTAGAATCACAAACAAGACCTTGATTTCCCTTCCTCACATTCTTTAGCTGAAAATAAATCTTAAACTATTTTAAGTATCTAAGTAAATCAGGCCTCTGAGAACGTGAATCCCCTCCGTCTGTCTTTTACTTTTTTCCACACATTTTTCTTCAGGTGGAGGTACTCAGGGGACCTTCTAAAAACACACGCTCTGAAAAGAAAAAAAAAAGGAGGAGACGTTCTTCCCGTCTTTGCACATGTCTGTTCAGTTTCCTTAACCCGCGGGTCCCCGGGTCTGGGCTCTGATGGGGGTCGGCTCCTGTGAAAGCGAGCACTGGCCCAGAACCGGTTCCCCCTAATTAAAGAACCAGGGCCTTGTGTAATAGAAAAAAGGCTTTAGCATCTGTGGGTAGGAGCACCATAGGAAGCAAGGTGTCTTTAAGCTTAAGCCCTTATGTCAGAGGGCACAAGCAGGCCTTCAAGAAGAATGTGATGGGGGAAAAAAAACCCATCCCCAACCAAAGTCCTGAGTCAGATTATTACATAATACAGACAATAGCACAGAGCAGACACGGCTCGGTCTGCCCACGGTGTGATTCAGTTCACCTTGGCTAAATTTAAGACGAGCCCACAATTAGCGCGCGGAACGAAACCTTCATTCGACCTGTCTCTGATGGGCAGTAAATGCCAACATGCTTGTCGAACCCAAGCATGAGGGCCTCTATGGTTGTTTACTCTAAAAAAAAAAAAAAGGCACCAGCCTGCCCTTCCTAAAGTGGCCACGCTTCCTCTGACAACCTGAAGTGAAATAGTGCAGCTTTCTTTAAGAAGTTGTCCATCATGCATCAGGGAGGACATGACTACCCTCCCGAGGGCGGAAAAGCTGCTCTTTTGTGTTTGACAGCTTTGTTGATACAGAGGATCAGTGTCCCCGGTTTTAAATTCTTCACCATGGAGAGCTGGGCTGTGAATCATCGGGGCGGATGGTGCACCCCACACACAGCCCCACGATCTGTGGGTCAGTTCCCCGAAGGGTCGTGGTCCCTAGCAAGAGGTTACAGCCAAGCCTGGGAAAAGAGGACAATTTATGACCACCAAAGTCCACTCACAGGTTAATATACAGCCACCCTCTGCAGTCACCAGAAGTTCATTCTGCCAAATATAAAGTCTCTTTTGAAGAAGAGCAGGAGTAACACTGTCACCCCAAGCAAAATCCACAGTTTGTTTCCTGTTCAAATCTTTACGATCTGTGATGAAATCTCTTTAAAATGATGTACATATATACAGTTGTTACTGACACTGTCTGCTTTGCTTATAGAAATGACTGCCTGTTTTTTTTTTGTTGTTGTTTTTTTTTTTCTAGCTTACCCGAAGAATGCTGTTTACCCACCAAGGTCGAAATACAGTTCATCCCTTGTCAGACAGTGGAGACAGAAAGATTAGGTCTTTCATTGGATCGATCCAGAGCTGGCCGCGCCTCTGACCAATCTAAACAAGGCTGGGGATAGGGATCATTCCAAGGGGTCATCCATCCAGGTAATTACCTCCTCCTCTATTCCCCCTCGGGAACCAAACAGAAAACTTTCATTCTGTTGCTGAAAATATGGTGACTTGACAGCACATTTGTCATGTGTGGGGCATCCCATGAAGTCCCCTGCTGTCTTTGTCAGCCTTCTGCACCAGAATACACATTAATCCCTTCACGGGTGCTGATGACATTCATCAACAATCTCATACCATTATGATTTCTTGTTCTCTCTGTTTCTGTTTCCCAGTGCATTGTGGGTAAACATAAAGAAAGCACTACCTTGAGAGACAGCCAGCTCAGGGGGAGCTGATCTGATGTTCCACTGTGTTTGGTAAATACCACAGTGGTTTGTACCAGAGGAATGGATCAGGCTGAAATATGACATATTATGACTGCTTTGCTTTATTTAAACACAACTGTTGACAGCAGCATATTTCAAAGTTAATACATAAACAAGTGGCACAAAGAAACTAAACATTCTTTCATACTGTCTTCATTTCTCAAATTCATGTCCTCAAATGTTTCAATTCTGAAATGGAACATTTTATTAAAAATGGCCTTGCATTGCAAAATAAAAATGACATAAATTCTGTACTGTATATGTACCCAATAACCATCGCCTTGGAGTTCAGTTTTTATGCGTAGAGGGATTTTAACTCTCCATCTGGTTCAATAATTTCATACTTGATATTTCAAGGCAGCACAAATGAAAATCTAATAAAAACTGTATGTTCAATGTTGCAACCATACAACTGTGTACGACATTGATTTGCAGAGACCCCCAAATATATTTCCTCCAGGCAAAATTCATCCTTTATGGATGTATGGATGTTCAAGGGTTGCTATGACAGCAAAAAAATGAGTCTCTTACCCACAATCCTTAAAGGCCACTGTCTCTGTGAGGCACCAAGCCACTGTCTTGGAAGAGTGAGCTAACAGTTCCCGCGATTTGAAGAGCATTTAGATGCATGTTTCATGTTGGGAGCCACTCTAAACAAACGACAGAAGGCAAAGCCGAGGCCTTCCCATCTGAGCTGGGAGCCAAACGAAATAAACGTGGACATGCAGAAGCATTGTGTAATTACATAGGATCTGGTGCACACACAGTTAACCATCTATGATTGAGGGTTTAGTGCTTGAATTCTATGTTCATTTGTATGAGGTATTAAAACATAACCATAAGTAAATGTCAAAAGAAAAAGGAAAACTAAGAAGTAACATTTGGAATATCATATGATGACAGTTTGCAGTTTGGCAAATAGCATGACTACTATTATTATTAATAAAAGGAGTTTTCCCACAGAAAAAAAGACCTCCAGCAAAACTGGAACATTTTAATCCCTGGTTGCCTCACTCCAATAAACCACCATCAGTCTTGGCCTGTTCCAATCCATTGAGCTGTGGTACTAAATTGTGGCTGTCAGTTTCCAACAGGCACCCGACAAGCAGCACGCAAGAGGTCCTTTGGGTGCCTACCACTGGCCTGTGTCATAGCAACACTCAGAGATTTTCCCACAAGGAGAGATGGCTACCAAGAGAAACCCTGCACCCTGGACCAACTCAAAGGCCAATGCAGGGTTCATGCCTATAGCCAGAGTGCTGAGGTTTTGGTGCAAGCGGACGGAAATTTTGCAGCGGTGACTGATAATCCTAACATGCTGTCCAGCGCTGCTGCTGCTGCTGCTAAACCCAGAACACATGACGGCCTCTCTCACAGATATCTGCACATGCTCATCCTGCAGCAAAGCAGCTGCACAGGAGTGACACTATACTGTACAGGCTAAACTAAACCCTACTCCACATCAGTCCTGCTCCTCACAGTCAAAAGATGTGCAAAAACGTCCCTCACCAAGAGATAGCCAGATAGTGATGGATAGTGTTTTTGTTTGGTTTTTATAAATTACAGGAGTACCTAATGCAATAACTTGTTTGTTGTTGTTTAAGATTTATTTAATCAAGATTAATTAAGTGTGATGAAGATGCACCTCCTATGCACTATCCATTCATTTCATGCATCATCATGATTTTATTATTTTTGTTCCCTTGTTTTTGGTAGTAGTGTAAATAGTGGCAGTAATGGTATTACTGTTAAACAGGTTTATTGTCAACACAGTTCATTAACTCAATACACATAAATATTGAAAAATACAGCGACTTAATAAAGCTCATTGACTGCTTGGGCTAACTGCCTCAATATTTTAGTGACAGATAAAATCTCATAGATAATGGGATTGTCACAAGATAACAATGAATACATATTTGATATTCAAAACCGGCTAATACACTGTGTGTCATCAGCTAACAGCTTCATGTTTAGCAGAGCAAACCAACCCACAGAACAAATATTTACAGATCAATAATGACACAGGAAAAAATACCTGTCAAAATATGAGCATGATGTAATTTGTTCTGAAAACTCCCGCCCACTCACCTTTTAGAGAACAGGACAAAGCACAGCTGTGAGTGGACACACACACACACACACAAACATTTATACACACAGAGAGCACTTACAGACACACTGACACACATGTACACACACACACAGACCACATACATACATACACACACACATGAACACAGAGCACATACATACACACAAACACAAGCACATACACACAGAGCACACACAACCACTCACACACATGTGCACACAGATCACACTCAAACACTCACACACGTACACACAGAGCACACACAGACAAAGCACAACTTCACACACACATACTTCAGAGGCCATCACAATCTGCAGGGATGCTGAGCAAAGACCCTGTCGGGGTGGAGGGATGGAGGGGGGAGAGGACCCTCAATGCTGGAGCGAGGGATTTATGACCAGGACAGCCACGCCTGAGTGAACCCCCATCAAAGGAGTACAGATCCATCCGTGCTGTCATCAGCAGAATGACACACAATCACTCCCTTCATGTCTCCAAGGGGCTGAGGGTCTTAGTCTGGGTGCTGTCTGGCAACCAGGGCACTACCCAAACTGCATAAACCACAGCAGCGATCTAAAGCAGGAAATTACAAGCACTGAGTTTTCGCACAAAGAGCTCGCAGTGTCTGCTGGTGTGGCTCTGCAGTTGAAGAGCTGGGCTTTGTTACAAAGGGTTGCAGGTTTGAGCCCCATGGCACCCATTGGAACCTTGAGAAAACTACTAAACCTGTGATGCTTTAGTAAATATCCAGCTGTATCACAAATATGAAAAACGTATATATTGCAATGGATAAGGGTACGTGCCGAACATATTCAGTGCATGTGTGTATATGTAACAAGGTAAACAACGTCTCTCTCGAGCGCAGTATTTTTCAGAAGAGTGAAGGACGGGATGAGTTAGCTGTGTGGAGAATCAGGGCGGCTTTGCTGGACTCACACAAAAGCTGGCAGATGACACCAGGTGAGCCCTTATGTCCTGTGGAGAGACTGCAGGTGTATCGGTCTGCAGGAATCTTTATCAGCAAAGTTATGTGCTACTCGTGATGTGCGTGTCCATGTGTCTGCCTGACAGGCAGGGCAAGGAAGCCCCTCACCGCAGCAGAGGGCAGTGAGGGGGAGGCATCTGCAGAGTCCATCAGAGGAGGAAGGGGGTGGGGGCAGGGGGCATCGGCGTGTGGGGTGCTGGGTGCTGCATCCAGGCTGAGGGAATGAATGGAGACGTCCATCTTCTTGTTTTCATTTCCGCACCACTCTGTCAGCACCACCCAGCAGGTCCTGCACAAAGGCTCAGTGTTTCTGCACAAAAGGTAGGAAGGTACACACACACACGCACACGCACACACACACACACACATGCACACACACACACACACACACACACACACACACACGCACACACGCACACACGCACACACGCACACACGCACACACACACGCACACACACACACACACACGCACACATGCGCACACACACACACACACACACACACACACACACACACACTCAAGACACACACACACACTCAAGACACACACACATGCACACACACACAAACACACCCTTACAGAAAAAACACACACACACACACATAATTGCTCGCACACCTTTACGGATGGAGACACTCACGCACACATGCATTGACACACTTAATAAACGGTCTCACACATACACACAGAGACACACACATAGACAGACATGTGCAAGCGCATACACCTGCACAATCAGGTTCATATTCATTCGCACGCGCACACACACACACACACACCTCTCCTCACTTTCTCTCCTGGTGCTTCCACCTTGGGATCATGGGTAATCAACACCAGAGTCACCCCTGCTGCTGCTGCAGACACCTCCCCTCGGCTACGCTGAAACCCAGCAGGGCTCACAGCCTCAGACTGTCACCGCTGAATAAAAATGAGCTGCCGTTGGATCACAGCTGCACAAAGCACGCGCCATCAATTTGGACCTAACCGACAGGGTTCCTTTTTGTTAGCCATCGTTTCCTTTTGTCTCGTTCTGACATAAAATCAATGCAGTTTCTGCATTCCCTCACTGCAGCTGCGCATCGCAGGAGCTGCAGGTTTCACCTGCGTTTACAGGTGTCTGCGCAGCGTGTGGCTCCTTTAGCGCAGGCTAAAGATGGAGAGATGCTGGGCTCACCCATCGGCAGAGACCCACACGGCAGGTTTCCATTGAGATTACAGACTCCAATCAGCAGCCTGGGGTGCGACCGCAGGGGTGGCCTGATTGGGTGGAGGGTGGCGAGGCCGTGAGGGTTGGCTCACCATTCTCAGAGACGAGGCCTCACAGGAATCAGATGGATCAAGGCGTCACGTGTCAGATAACCCTACAGTCAGCCTTGATTACTCTCCCTCCCTCACAATCACCTGCATTGTGATAGACATTTACCTGAATTAGTAACATCTCATTCCCTGTACCTCCCTCCCCTTCTGCCTCCACTCAATTTTTTCCCTTTCCCTTTGAGAGGGTCTCAATATAGATGGCTTTTTCACGGCATGCTATGTTCAGCTAGAGACAGGTTTATGCTGAGAGCTGCCTCCAGTCCAGCACTGTAATATACTGTGTATACTGTACGCGCAATGTGTGTGTATATGCTGTATAAACATACTGCCTGCCTGTAATGCTGGCTACTGCAGATAGATAGGATTGTTGACACCCCAAGCTATTATTGAATCAACAGTAACTGTTCTTCCAAAGGAAATCCAATAAATAACCATGAAATAACTGGGTGATTGTGTGTGTGTGCCTGGAGCTGGTGTTAAACCAGTAGCATCCAACCTCTCTTCATGCACACATGCTGAAGCCCATTTAACTTGCCTTCTTGACAGTTTTACCAATATGTTGCTCAGTGAATCTGTACACTAGAATGTAAGATACTTTACATCATTCAGTTGAAAATAATTTAGTTCAATCAATTTAACTAAATGTGACTCATCAATAAATCTCTCAGTTGATGAATATACAATTTAACTTTTGGTGTCTGAATGTGCAGTGGATTCTGCAGAGATTCACATATTCCTCATAGCTGATCATGTGAGTGAAGCTTGTCTGGATTAGTATGAATTCAGACTATGAATATGCATTTTCTCAGATGGCTCAGACTGCATAGGCCCTTTAAGTTGCTTTCTTTTCTGTGTTTGTGAGCAGAATCCTTTGACAGATGCTGATTTTTGCTAGTAAGCCTAACTACAGGAGCTCTGAAGCCGTCTGCAGGTAAGCAGCGCTGAAGATGTTTCACCTGGAGTGACTACGAGATCTCACACTGCAGGACACCTCAGAAAACAGCTGCAGGTGTATGCAGCCTGTCACCGCAATCCTCCTGATTTAGAAAGCAACCGTACGTTAAACAAAAGTGTTGCCAATGAAAATAAATTAAAAAAAAAGAAAAATCGGCCAGCCTTGTTTCTACTGGATAACGATACGAAGAGCCCATTCCCCCAATGCTCATGGCTACTGCAGATTTCACCCCCACCCTTGTGTGTTTGTGTGTGTGTGTGTGTGTGTGTGTAGGGGGTGGGGTGGGGGTTTGAGGCGTGGCAGTTATGGTGTCTGCTGGTGCCTCTGCCACACTGTCACACCGCAGGTTCCGTTGTCCAAAGCTCTAAGGTTTCACGTGGCAGCCGCCTGTAGACTCCCGCTCTGTCTGGGGAATGAAGGCAGAGAGAAATCTCAAGAGACCCCCGCACTCTACCACCTCCCTAA
Source organism: Megalops atlanticus (assembly GCA_019176425.1). Lineage (NCBI taxonomy): Eukaryota > Metazoa > Chordata > Actinopteri > Elopiformes > Megalopidae > Megalops > Megalops atlanticus. The sequence goes on from CM032878.1 coordinate 3,652,404, forward strand.
CATGAGCCATAACTGTGCCGCAATCAAAAAAAAAGAAAAAGAAAACTTGAGCTCAGATATGACTGGCAGCTCGATGTGGACCCCATAGGGGAAAGCCCTTGAGAAATTCACCATCTTATTTTTCCACAACGAATCAGCCCTAGTGCTGCAGGAAATACTTCATACCAATGTCCTATGAATTAACCATTGAGAAAGCATTACTAGCACAAACCTGTGGTGTTTAAATGACTTTACTGGTTTGCTCTGTCTCCTTTTAACATAAGTCATTATTTTGCAGGCCTGGCTTGTTTAACAGTGTCTCTCCTGAAGCCATCTGTAAAAGGTGAGTAATGTTTACAGGCACTGAAATGTATGTTAAAATTGAAGTAATTCAGATTAATGTGATTACATATTTAATCAATTCATTAATTACAAATATGTTCATTTGGAGTCTAGTCCCTCGTGCAGGCCATGTAGCAGCCCGATAGCAAACATCATTTCCAGCGTAATGGCTCACGGAACGCCTTGCTCATTAAACATTATTTCAGGCTCAGCTGTGATAGCAACACAGTCTGCATCACAGACTCCTGATAGCCTAGTACATCTGTACATCACTGTCCCCCCTCATAGATCCAGGCAGGTCTGGGTTAGTCCCTTTTCAACCACAAACTCAAAGCACAGCTTAAACGTGCCCAGCAAACAGAAAAGAGAAGCAAACGGAGCAGGAGTGAGAAACCCTGCATGGATTCAGATATGGAGCAGGAAACCAGCCTTAATCGTCTGGCACAAGCTACTCCAAAAACAAAGCAGCCCGAAGCACTGTTTAGAGGAGTATGCTAAAGACATTTCAAATGAGATCTTTAGGTGGAACTGTGTTAAATACATTTCCTCTTATTCTCAGCAATTAGCAATCAGCCCCATAAGAGTTACAAAACAAGAACAAAAAAAGTGCCAAAGGGCAGATCCCACACAACAGAATCACAACACACACACACAGAATGGATTCCTTGATGCTATGGAGTATGTGAAAACAGATGGTTCTCTCCGTACAGTTTAAGGGTGTTGGGAGAGCAGGGTTTGCGTGCAGAACTGGTTTATTTTCCTTGTTGTTCTGGCTACGGTTAGATATGTGGATTTCTTTGTGCATGGGCTTATTGTAATGATGTACGACAGCCAGACAAAGATCACACACACATCAGCACAGGAGTGCAAACAAAATGAAGCTGGGGTTTATTTTAACAGTGCATTTTGGAAAGAAAAGGTTAAAAAAAACAACACACCTGTAAGTATGTGACAGACAGCTCCTTCTTAAAACACTTCTTTTACATCGCTATTGTATTATTTGATTGCTCAGTATGTCCTTTTCAGAGCAACTTCCATAGCTAACATTATCCCTTCGTACAGCTGCATATTGACTGAAACAATTTAGCTGAAGCACCCTGCCCAACAGTACAACAACAGCACCCCGACTGAGCATCCATCCCATTAGCAGTAGGGTTAAGGGTCCTGCACCTTACCACTGCAACACATTACTGCCCTTTTCCTGCATTTTGCTTTGGCATCAAAAGGAGACAAACAACCATTTCCTTCCTGGAGGTGGTTAATTAGGCAGGACACTTACCGCCGATTCAGACCATAAACACAGGGAGCCTTTAAAGACGTTCACAATTCTCTGGTGAGGCAGTCAATTACAATTACCAGAGTGACTGTGACAACCCAAATATTTAGAATGGGAGAGATTTACAGGCGTGCTCTGAACAGCAAGTGGGAAAGACCACTCTCTACCTACACACTCCCCTCCCCCAACTGAATTCCAAACGCATAAAAACGTGCCCTTGCACCTTCGGACCATAAAGCACCCCCTACGCGGGCCGTCTGGTCCCTGGTGGTGTTGAAGGCCGCGGCTAATTGACCAGACACAGGGTTTTTCATGCAGCTTGAGTGTGGGGATCTCAGCATAGCTCTCGGGCTTTGATTTCCCAGTCCCCGGGTCTCTCGTGTTTTCTAAGTTTTGGTTCTGGGTGATGCAATGGTGACCCGTCCCAGAACACGGAGAAACTCCACGAGCACAGCATGCCAGCTGATTTACTGCAGAGCTCTCTCAGGAGAAAAAGAGCAACTAACAGCTCAATTCAACCTTGCAACAAGGATCTTCCTCACATATTGACATAATGGACAACAAATTATATAAATGCTTACATAAGGTCCCTCTTATTGTATTCGAGACACCAGAGAGGACTTGCAGACCACAACAAGGACACAACTGCAAAGAAAGCACTTCTACTGCAACAATCACTCTGTCAAGCAAATTTTATATTTGATAAACTCTTAGGTTTAAATGTAGCCAACAGGAAAGATATAAATCCAATATCACAAAGTATCATGGGATGAAGTCGTATGGGTGCCATCAGCCACACAAGCAGCGACAGTTTTCCCATCTGTGATGTTAGCTTAAATTAGAATGGCTTCTCTGCTGCCTAAGAGCTCTAATGCTGGGCTTCTGTTCTGAGCTGGTCAGCAGGTTCCTGGTCAGATCACATTCATATTCCACAATTTTCCATTGACGCTTGAATTAAAAGAAATGTTTATTTTCATTATTTTTCACACCCTTCAACCACAACTGTTCAGACATTGCACTGCTGGCTGGCTTCAGTTCAAACATTTTAATATGAGATATCTGCCAACTCATTTAAAAACAATGTTACACGCATCATCAGTTTGTTGCACAGACTCAATCACATTAACTTTCCCTGACAGAACCAGATGAAAACGTATTGATATTTCCATTCAATTAATTAGCCTTAAACTATCCATGTGTGTATATTTGCTCATCTTTATTTTTGAACCGGAAATGTTTAAATCTCTTAATTGACATCCATGTGTCTATTGTCTCTATTCTCAACTACCCATAGTCCAATTACATTTAACTCAAACGCATTACACACCAGTGGAAACCACTAATATGTAACTCAGTGAAATCAGCATTACCCCTGGACATGCATGTTACCTCGGCTTTGAAACATTACCTCATCTGCAATGCATCTTCTACACAGCTGTGCGGCCTGCGCATTGCAATATTTTACCCTAATCATATCTAAAATCTCTCCAACATTTACATTCAGCTTTGATACATTAAGATCCATATGAAAGGGCATAAAAAGATTTTAAACTATCATGTTCTATCATCATAATGGAATTATTAGCAGAATCATAAAAGAGTGAGCCCATTGTGAGCAATGATCTGTAGACAATCAACATTAAAAAAAGAAATCCATTTTTCTTCTGCACATGTTGCGTTCCTTCCCTTTCCTTTTTTCTTTATCATCTGAAAACTGAATTTAAAAAATCTCAAGGTGAGAGACTAGTGCTTCTCCAGGGAGAGAATAGGAGATGGAGCGTGTAAATATTTAATTGTACTGGTTTTTCCTGCCACTATAACCATTGCATACACATCCTGTATTTTGAAACCACGATGACCACCCTGTTGGCAGGTATGAACATCTCACGTTTGGCAAAAGGTTTGTTTTTACTGTTGGTTTATGCACTGGTCTTCAGAGCTTGTCTTTATCATGATACGAAAGTAAAAATACAGGCTCTAAATCTCTGATATAAGGAGACTGTCCTCACTGGAGAACATCCAGCGAAAGATAACATCATGGAAGCCTTTACAAAGCAGAACCCCCAAGCCTCTTTCTATACGGCCACTGTGGGACTCATGCTTCATCTTATTAATCTATCACAACATTTATGTGAAGATCCCCTGGCAAGACATCAGGCGGACAGTTTCTGTGGAGCTGAGGGCTGCCTCGGGCTGTGGATATGTGCTCTGAGAAACTGGCCAACAGCCCCCCTGGAAAATGACCTCACCAGAGTTGGGTCACGCCAAAGGAGAGCTGGGGAGACAGGAGTGAGGTTGGGGGGGGAGTTCTCACTGTAATTATGGCAGGAGCAAACGTCCACATCACTCTAAATCCTGCATGACTCCTGGAGCAGACCGGCCTCGCAGATGACATCATTGCCCAGCCAATGCCAGGCCTTTCCACTGTCACCAGCGGAGTTCAGGGGATGGGGCTTTCAGAGGAAGCAAGGCTCGGAGGGGGTTGAGTCTGCAGACACTGCTCCAGTTTCTACAAATGATGGTTTGATAAGACGCCTACACAGTGGAGACGATACATCATATACTTAGCCCAAATTAGATACAGAGGTCCCCACATCCAGACATAACTCGAGTCTTTCCTTTACACAATACAGTAAGGCATGTTGCTTTGAACTTAAGTATTCACGACAGAACTGTTCATCAGAGCACTGTGCGATCTATCACATATAACAGTTGTACGGATGTGCTCTATTGTTCTCTGTATGTACCATTTGTCCTGTGGCTTTATTAGATGCTCTTTTGCACTCTTTCTTTGACTGCAATTCTGGGTAAGAGCATTTGCAAAATTAGGAAATGTATCTGGATAAAGTGGACAGTGCACAGGAAGAAACAAGCAGCCAAATCAAACCTGAAAGAGCGTGGCATCCTGCCTACCGTGCGACTGGCTCGAGACCTGTCGGGCCAAGCCGTAACGGATGTCTAACGCCTCAGTCAGGGCAGGGATTCAACACATTGGTGGTCCTCGAATTACTGTGACCCAGACAGAACCAATTAGCACCGTGTGACAAGGGTTCTCTGCCTCGCACACTGACTGCTGTGGGCGGCTCCACAACCATGAACGAGCTGTCAGCCTAAGCACCTTGAAAAAGACTAAATGATTTCTTTTTATCTTTTTTTTTCCTTTACTGGAAAGTTCTCCAAACACGTAGGTTCTCCGAACACAGGCAGCTCATTAAAAAGCTGCTGGTTGAGTGGCGCTTCGCTGATCAGCATGAACGCAGTCGAGCACGCTGCAATACAAGGACAGATGGTCCCCCTCACATTTTGACCATGCTAAGTTAAAAAAAAAAGAATAGTTAAAAGTTTTGAGACAATGGAAAGCCTATCTTTTATCTGTTAAGAAAGGAAAAAACAAAGTTCAGAGGAAGAGAACTGACACACTCCAAAAAAAATCCCTAATGAATATCCGCCAAATCAAATGCAAGCTCACTTAATTAATATGCTGCTGTTCAAGGAAACACAAACAGCACATTGAAGCGAAGGTTCTACAATGTATCCAAGTTACCTTTCCATTCTCACAGTAACTAAGGGGGGGCATTCATTGTAACCAGGCCTTTTGAGTAACACATTTGAACAAAGTTTTACTGACAAACTGAAGACACACATTGCTGCACGTTAACGGTTACTGAAATTAACAAAAAAAAAAAGACCCAAGAGTCAAAAACATGAGCAAAGAAAGCAGTGATTGCTTATATTCAGGACTCAAAGTTCGTTCAAGCGCTGAGGTACAGAGAACAGGTCCAGGCAGGCCCGGGCGGGACAGCCCAGCTACTCACTTTAGCTGTAGCGTTTTCGCTCATTAGCTCAGTGACAGCCTGAATGAAAACGTTTATTCTTCAAGTTTGAAAAGGAACTGGCGCTCACAAGTTCCTCCTGGCACTCAATACCCTGGCAGAATACATCCCTTGACGAGACAGCGAGAAAGAGAGAGAGAGAAAGAAAAAAGCAAAACTAAAAACGATCTCCAACAGTTGGCGGCTCGAAATGAGAAAGATCTGTGGATGGCGAGAAAGACATGTTTCTGGGGGTCCAGAGGTCACAAAGTGAGCAGGCGGTAAATAAACCAAACAAAGGACTGATTGTGTCCTGATGAAGCCTGCAGTGGTACCTGTTCCGCTTCAACACATTCTCCCTATTTAGCGCTTCAGGAAACCAGCGCAAGGTGTCTTTTTCTCTTCTTTCTTTCCTCTCTTTCTTTCTTTTCTTCCCTAATTCCATTAAGGGGCTGCCAGGAGTTCTTGACTGTTGCGAGAGAAGGCTCTCCGTTCTGTGGGCATTTTGTTCGGTTTCGGGGGAGACCCGGGGGGGCCAGACGAGTCGGGTTCCTGCCAGCGCGGGCAGCCAGGCCTCCCGGGCGGGTGGTGGGTGATTAGTATTCGGTGTGATCAGATGACTGCACCACTCTGCCCAAGCCTGAGACGACAGCTCTCTCTCTCCTAAAATGTGCTGAGGAAGAGAGGGCCAGCTGAAAGAGCATGATGTAGGGGTGGTGTTTAAAGTGGAAGGGATCGGTGTCAGGTCTTTTAGGTGCACCATTTTGCCTTCATCCTTGCTTTGATCATATTTCCCAACTGTGGCGATGACTGAAAACCACTTATGGGCACTGACTATCAACTCCATCATCTAAGGAAGGGTTCAGGGCACAACGTTCAAGTTTTAGCTGTAGTGGCTAATGTGTTTTGTTGTTGCTGTTTTGATTCCCACTGGGGACAGCCAACCATGAATCCTCAGTAGAAAGTATCTTATTGTAAATGACATTACAATAAAAATAGAAAGACTGACTGAATGACTAAATGATCACAAATCCGGTCACTGAGATGTATGTGTGTATTTGCACACAATTTGACACATTTGAGATTGCAAGAGCAATTTGCAGTCAGTACAAGTGATAAAGGTAAGCACGAACACTTGGAAAATGTAAGATCTGTAAGAACTTTGTCATTCCGTGGGTGGACTGTGGCCAACTAAAGCAAAAACAAACTGTCAGCACTCTGTTCAAACTGTTTCATTATCATTTCTTTTAGTTATTTATTTGGCTAATGCTTTTACCCAACTGTGTGGCACACAAAGTATTGATTCAGCTGAAAATGCATTTCCATATATTATTTTGGGCGCAAAAACCCTTGCAATATTCCAAAAGATTGGAAGATTTCAGAAAGTCTCCCAAAGTAATGGCCCAGAAGTGAGGGCTCCATTCCCATGTTCTGTCTTCAACAGGGAATGCATGGTTTTGGTATGTTTTTAAATAACTGGTCTCGCACGAGTCTCCCCAGCACACCTCTCAGACTTCAACCGAAGTTAACCCTCTGCATTTCATCCTGTTTCCCTTCTCAGAGGTTTGAGCGACTGGGTCTCAACTTTGACCGCTGCTGTCAGCCTTTGAGGCTGTTGCTCTTCAGTTCGCTTGCTGACCCTTGACCCCACAGCACTGACAGTCACTTTTCTTTTTTTGCAGCAAACTTTTTTTCTGAGGTATTCCGTCTGAGATGACCCACCCAGCATTTTTAGCTTTTAAGTGTGATTACCCCTTTGACCCTGCACACTGCCACGCCATTAGTGTCCCCTTACAGAGGGTAGTGCACCACTCCTTTGTTCCACACACCCCCTAAGTTTCAGATTCAGTGGCCAAAACTTTGGTCCACCTGGCTGTTCCAATCCATCAATCAATCAAGTGGTCCCTTTAGACCCCCTCCCCAACTTCAGTGAGAAACACACTTTCCTAACAAACATAAGGCTTTGAAAACGAATACCTCTCCTGCCTCAGATTCAACTTTACAACTGCATGTGCTGTAGGAAAATGAACCAGGTTATTCAGCATCTGGTAGTCCAAGGGTTGCCAGCTGAAATCCTGATTGGAAGCACTCCAGCTCTGCCCTGCAATGGGGTCCTTGATTAAGCGGAACTGCTACAGCAAAGTGCCATCAGAATAAATTTACTATTTGTATTATAAGGTCAGCAATGCACATTGCCTTAGATATGGGCATCTACTGAGGAAACACATGCAGCAACATATTTTCAGAAGTTGTTTTTAGAATGCCAACATTTATATAAATGTTTAGCTAAACTGTATGGGGTGATAAAAATTGAGTGCTACAGCCTGCTCTATATGTTGACATTGAGATAAAAATAGGAAGGAGAACAAATGGGAGCTGAAATTCAAGCATTAGACTTCCAAATGAGATGCTTCAGAAAAGAACAAGTGGCACCATACATTAACCCTCCGGGCCTTTAACAACTTAATGGATGTTCATTATTGCAGTATAAGCTTTGTTCAGTCAATCTCTTTTTTCTCTGGCTCGCTGCATCCTATTATTAAACGCTTCATTCACCGATCTCCATGGAAACACAAAAACATTTTCACCGATTCATGATCGAATTTAGATTTTCATATAACCTAGTTATTGTTCCCACGTTTTGACACCGAGCAGTCAGTTGTGCAGCCTTACTTTATTAATATTTCTGTGGGCAAGGACATGGGAGCTAGATTTCATTATCAGATTTAGGTTATGGCCATGTGATATTGTCTCCGTTTTTCAACATTGGGTTACAATGACGTGATACTGTCACTGTATTTCAACACTGAATTTTTAAGGTATGCTTTAAGCATCCATTTTAAATCTTTTTTTGAGGGCCCAGGAAGATATTAAGCTGGAATTACACTTTTGCATCAAAAACTAAGTCGACTGTCTTCCAAATGCAATATGAGCTATGACTTCACCCACATATCCTGCTTACTTACGGGGGGGCTGTTAAATATTTATGTCCTTGCAAGAGATGATTGCGTTACTATGGTCGAAGGATGTTTCAGGTTACAAAAACTGCTTAAGCAGACATTTTGATGGTCTTCCAATTTCCCATGCTTCTTTTCAGGTGGCGTCTAAGATGTGGTGAAATTTATTTTGAGTCTCAGTGTAATATCCGTGTGGCCAATATTTTTTTTATCATTATAGATAAAACATGAGGAATACTCATTTTCCTTTTGAGGAAGAAACCCATTTATGTTTATCTGTGAGCCTGTGGACAATGCAGGATATTGGGAAAGTGACTGGGCCATACCTAACCAGTAAAGAAGCCAGCTACATGTTGGAGCACCTCTCTGTTAATGACTGCTTGCACAGCCTGCAAGTAAGAGAACCATGTGAAGGTGAGTAAAACACACACACGGGAAGAGCGAGCGAGAAAGACAGGGCTTGCTGTGTTGTGAGATACACAGGATCCAGAGAAACGGTGAAACTCCGAATGTGACACAGCGATAATACCCACCAGCTCTGTCTGTCTGTGGTGTGTGACCTGCAGCCAAGGTAATTTCTGGGAGTAATTCTCAGACAAACCTTTTAAACCGTTTTTTTTCTCTCCCAAGAGAGAGAAAAGAAATCCCCATGTATGCGTGCTCTCACACACACGCACACACACCCTCCCCCCTGCAGCCTCTCTCTGCCATTGTCCCTCTCGTTATCTTCCTCAGCCCATAAGCTGGGGCTCCTCAGGGTTTCCTTGATGAATTTCAATCGCCGTCTCATTCCGCATATTCATGTTAAGCTCATTAAGTGTTAGAACTAGGGATAAATCTCAAACGTATCTGGTTGCTTAGGAAGGGGGTGGTTGGGGAGGCACAGTAAGAGTACAGACAGCACCACCCCCCACCGCCCAAAAGCACACACAGACCAGTTTACTCCTCCTTCTTTTGACCTCTACCACCCAACCCCCCCCCACTTAAGCTGATATAACTACTCCTGTGCTTAATGTTTTCCATTTAAAAACAGACTTTCAGTACTTACAGTTTCAGTCATAGGCATAACCTTTTGCCCTCTGGCCCACCTTTGAAATCCTGTCCCTGTTACTTGCAGGTAGTTGCCTAGAGCTTGCCAATTAACAAATGAATTGCAACTAATGAGGTAATACGCCTGAACGAATAATAAATCTAAAGTTCTTCAATGAAATTGACAAAGGCAAAGAATAACATTTTCTTCAGTTGCTGAAAACAGCTTCAAAAATGTTTTTGATAGCGTTGCCAGTATTGGATATAAAACGGGGTAACAATTTAAGTGACTTGGATTTAATTAATTTTAATGTCAGCAATTATCGCTACATCGTAGGGCATAGTCCTTCTGAAGCATGACAAAATTAACATGCCATGAAATTGGTTTTGTGAGTTCATAAGGAAGAAAACTAGGATGGAAACTCTGACAAAGTGCCTCCCATGCAATATCTAACCAAAAACTATTTAAGTTCCTATAGAAACCACGTTTTCCCACAGATACCAACACCCATGGGCAGTGAGACTCTTTTGAAACGGTCACTCATTGTTTCTTTCACTTACTCTTTGGAAGGACAGCTGGTTATCAAAGTGTTTCACCCACACTAGCACTGTGGGTTAAACTAAAAGAAAATGGCATTTAATGTCAGCGAGCGCCTTCATTTCAGCTCACAGATATGCATGAGGCACTGCTCATTACCCATTCCCTGACAACACAACGTACCAAAAGGAGCAACTGGAAATATAACAAAAATAAATTAAACCTGGTTAGGCTTCAGCAAGGGGGGTTCAAGGGGTCAAAGGTTAAAGTAACTGAACCCAGCAAGGGTCACACATCCAAACTCTCTAAATGAGGCTCTGTAGAGTCGATGGTTCACGGAAAGTGTTCATTATTTGTCCAGTGGCTGCGAACTTTGCGGTGTTACAGTCGTCATGGCTACAGAACACGCAGCAGGAAGATATCCATGGAGAGGCAGTGAAATGTGACTCTGAATTCAAAACTGTTACCATTTAGCGTGTGTGTGCCTTGGCACTAGGAGGGTGTGTGTGAGTGTGTGTGTTGGGGGTGAGGATGGGGGGGAGTGCATTGAACTAGAAACTAATTTAGGGCAGACTTCATTCTGGTTGTTTCTGAATTCAGTCCAAGTAGTCTGAATTCAGTAAAAAAAAAAAAAAAAAAAAAAAAAAACCACACACGTAAGAGAAGGATGGGTTTCAAATGGGGCCATAATCAGGACACCTCAGAACTGGTGCAAATGGAGGCAAAAATAAAGGTGACGATGAGAAAATGTCTAAAAAATAAATATCTATGATTTAAGTTCAGTTCAGGAGTTCAACACAGACAGCTGGCATTGTACTTTTACAAGAAATACCCCTACTGTCCAGTGCATTTAGGAAGACATACCAGTGTAGAATGCAGATTTCCTTTTGAACGTGCTCCTCTCTACCATCCTTTGCTATGCTGGTCATTGATTACAAGACATCGCATTGAACTGCCTACTGTTGGATGAATACTGTACTTGAATTGGATGTTAGCAGACAGAAGTATTACATTTCTGTATTAATTTTTCTGAACATTAGCAATGTTACTATATCCTTGGGGTTTTTATACAAAGGCAACATTCATGACTAGCCAGACAGCGTGTCACCGTTTTCAGATGGTGTTTAATTGGTGTGGTCCATTAATTAGATGTCGAGTCTTACACTTCTGCATGCCAACGAGGAAACTGGGGGAGATCAGATATCCCAGTGTTTTTGCTGAACTATTTATACTGCATTGCCGGATGATCCTGCAGCCCTCATTCCTTGATGTCAGATTTGGATTTCGTCCAGTTTTGCAGACAATACCCATACGTGCGCATGCACACACACGCGCGCGCACACACACACGAAGCCTTCCCAAAGTGACACACTGTGACTGGAAAAGGAAATAAAAGGAGGAAAACTGAGCCCATGTTCCAGCTGCTGTCCTGGCTGGACCTGCATTACCCTGTTCCCAGCATCCCAATGGACCGCTGCTAGTCCTGTAAGGTCCATACACCTGTGTCCCATGGCAAAAAGAATGCATGTACCTAAACAGCTACCCTACACACTTCCAGTGTAATAAAATATACTTTTTGTTTTGATACTGGTTTGTTTTTGTTTTGCATGAAACAGTAAGTACATCAAATACTTTTATTTCAGATATTGCCATAGTGTTAAATCAGTGGCCGGCTCTCATCTATATGTTTTGTATGCTTCTGTGTTGCTCTTAAGAAGTCTCAGTGTTAACAGATGGCTAGTGAAATTCTGAAGATCATTCAAATCTTCTTCGTTAAAAACATCCTTGACCACAGTATCAGAGGTCCTGTCTACACTTGGTTTTAAAATGCGTCTTGGGCGATCGGATCACAAGTGGACAGCTGAGACACATTGCCGTTTACACCTGCGTCTAACATGCATCTCCAAGGTGTCCAGCTGACCACTTGTGTTCAGATTTCGTTACTGCCTACGTCACCCCGCCTACAGCTATTACGTCAGCCTCTGTCGCCAGACAAGCGCCAGATTTGTTTAACACGGGCTAGCTAAGAAAACAACAAACAATTCTTTCAAGAACTAATATACATGTACGGGCTATTCCAACTGTTGAGATTGGCAGGACAAAGTCATTTTGCGACTTATAAAAGAGCGCAGGACAAGACGAAAAAGGAAGAATGTTAGAAAAGCATTTTTTCGAGCGTTGGCACGCTGTCACCAAAACAACCACCACGTCCTGCATTGATGACGTATTTTCCTGTTACGTCCTTGTCGGGGACGCATCAGAGTTTACACTACAAAAGATATGTGGTCAAATGCGTCCCAGACCACCTCAGCAAGTGGTTTGAGTGATCAGATCACAATGCGTCTTGGTGGTCATTTCCACTTGTATTTAGCGCTGTCCACTTGTGATCCGATCACCCAAGATGCATTTTAAAACCAAGTGTAAACGGGGCCAGAGATCATTCATTGGGAGACTATGTAATAGGTGTTCTTTCCTAGTCAGGACTAATGAGTTCCTGATGCTGTTACAATTGTTAAACTAAGGAGTTCATACCAATGATGGAATTTCAGGTTCAACAATAGAGGGGCAGAACTTTCAATGTGAGGTATAGAGAGTCCTCCACCTCCAATTCATCAAATATCTTTCATGATATGCTTCATCTCATCTCTGTGGGACCTCTACAACTACAACTTTCCATTGAAAGGTCTGGAAATATGTTTTCAAACAAACTCATCAAGGCCATGCCCAGGGTCTCCAAAATACAACTGATGTCATCTACTGAAGAAATGGCATTGGCCAGCTTGAACATCAAGAACAAAATTTAACGATACAGGTACAGTACCAAACATAACAGACTGGCATAATCAGTTTTCAACTGTCAGAACTCATCAATCAATACTTGCCACAAATCAACCTGCAAATTCAAACCCAAGTCTGAAATTAATAGATCTATGCCTTTTCCTTTTTTTGTTTCATCTCCATTGTAGTTTTGAGCTTATTTTTCCTCAGGTGCAGAGATTTGAAAACAGCATGTGATTGCAGCACAGCTAGCAGCTGTTGCATTGTAAGATCTCAGTGTCTTTGCATGCAGAGAGGAATCTGTCCCTCAGTGGGAAAGCTGTTAACCTACCCCAGAGTCACACCTGCTCACCTACCCCACCCTTCACCCCTACTTCTGCCAGAATGTGACCTGTCCGGCAACTGCTTGAGCCTAAATTCACCCTGGACTAAAATAAACTGATCCCAACACAGGTTGCAACCAGACCGGCTTGAACTTGTATGTTAAGCTAATGCTCCCAGTTCAGTTTTGGCCACCGTTTCCAAAATAAACCGAGTGCCACAGCCAACGGTGCTGTTTCTCCTCAATGTAATTTTGGGGGCATGCTTTCGATTTTGGAGATGAACCAACAATCCTTTGTAAGTCGTTTCATTTATATGATATAAATTTGTTTCAGCTGTACAGAGATGTACCGCTGTGGCCAACCCAACGAAGCCTTAGATGAAGCAGGCATGCAAACTCATCTCAGATCACTGCTCATTAAAATGTCCATGGAGTGCAGTGCACTCGTTAAAATGTGCGAGCGCTCGAGGCAAAACTCTGCAAGAAAGGGCTGTGACTTCAGCGCCCTTTGTAAATCTATTATCCATAAAAAGCCAATGGCAACCCCTTTTCCATTTTACTGTTTACACAAAGGAGCACAGGACCAGGCTGGGGGTGTGCATTCTCTCACAGGGCACCGAGATGGATCGGATTAAACTGCAAGGGCTATCGGTCCCTTTGTTTGCCAGTTTTACATTTACAGGACAGGCCTGGGTCAGGATTCAATATTTCAGCCGTGCGTGCCTTGAATCATTACGAACGGCTCTTGAAAGACTCACTCTCGCTGTGGGTTACCATCTCCTCGCCTGTCACTCAACCCAACTCTACCTCTATCTCCACATACCAGCCTGTCGTCATCTCTCAGGAAAGGATATCACCGTGTTACCACACACGGCATACATACAAAACCTTTTAAATGTTCAACTGTTCAGACATCTGCATAACATAATACATAATTTCACACTTAATTTCCAGGACGTCACCTCAAATAAGGGAGTAATTTCCACTTCTTCCCCTTTCTTAGTTTTTTATGTTTGTTTTCCCCTCACTAGAAATAGTGACTTGTAAATTGTTGTGTGACAATTTGACTGAAGAGTATTATACTACGTAAAGGTTGGTTATTTGATTACTAACTTGAACTCAGAGATTTAAATTGATCAGAAACATTCTCACATGATACCGTATAGGACACTAGAGTTCTAAGAGTATATGCAAACTAATCACTATTCCAGACTCTTGACTGGCTGCAGTTTTCTTTGTGGCAAACTGGTCCACCTAACTCTGAGCCAGATAAGCCTTAGGAGTTATTTTGTTCTAATCAACCTTTGGTTAAAGGGCTTTTTATGAAAATAAGGACTGAAAATGAGATGTGGCACAAAATTACAATGTTTTAACATATGTCCTTGCGAGCTATTTTATCGTAATAGTATTTTGGAGAAGGGTGTAATTAAGGGGAAAAAAACTAAAGATAAAAAACTTTTTTCCTTTATTCTTAATAGAACATAATTTGTGAACACCTATTTGAGCTGTCTGTTGTAAAATTAAGGTCAGAAAGCTTTCATAATTGTAATGCACTCCATCAACCAACATGAAGACCTTAAAACACCATCATGTAGAAAGTGCATGAAATTATCCACATTTTCTCCTGGCAGAAATATAATGTAGTTGAATGACACTCCTACCAAAGAACAGCCTATGCCAAACTCTTATGCAATGAGCAGCATTACAGTATGTAAAATGAAAGTCTTGTTTTTTGCTGTATCACTGAGAACAGCAACCTCCACAACTCAACTGTATATGACAGAAATGACGACCACACTGCCAATGATTACATATTGCATACCCATGAATTGCACACTTAACCCCACCCACACACAGACACACACACCCAAGCAACAAAGTGAAAAAAGTACCTTTGTGACCACAACCAGTTAACCCTTTGGGTGCTAAGTGATGCAGTAGACCCTACCGTGCTGTATACTGAAGACAGTGTGGTTAAGACAGATGCTGCCCGGAGACTCCTCCTCCTCCTCAGCTGCTGTTATTCCACAAGGTCATCACCCACTCCCGAAAATAGACAACAGAACCAGGAGAGACCCCTGCAAATAGCAACGCGTAAGGGGAGCGGGTTCTTGGAGGTCCTTCAAGGATTGGTGTCCACTGGGCATTCCACTGCCTGTGATAGATTCAACCCTCGATGGTAACATGCAGTTACACTTGCCTCTCCAAATGTCATTATTTCCCCTTTGCTGGCAGACCCCAGTGGGCGCCCATGCCCCAACGCCCTTGCAGGAGGGGGATTGAGGCCGTTGGCTCAACGCACGGCTCACAAAGTTTAAAGCCGCCGCAATCAATACTGCAATCAATCATCCTTCATACAACAGAGGTCACGACTCCCAGCTACAAATTGGAAGTGAAATGCATTGTTCGGTGTGAATGAGCAATGATTTAAAGTCCTCTATGGATTTGTGAGCCAGGATACAATTGCTGTAGCACAATGTTAGTGACTCCTGGTGCACGGTTTGTATAATCAGTCAGTGTCTGACATGCCCCCATTTCAGTTTTTTGAAAGGTCTCCTTTCCTCAATCATGACTGTTAACTTATTTCCAGTTATTCAAAAGGGTCTATATGCTGTGCATGAAATCTCAAGACATCACTTCAATTTGCAAATTAGTACCTGTCTGTCTCACCAGACTCTTGGGGGAGAGTGTGATTAGAATACATACAGTTTAATTTCAAACTAGTTTGTTTGTTCATTTGTTTATTATAGGGCTGAGATTTCTGTTGTCGCAATTGCTAATGTGAGGCGATTATCTCAGCTCCTAGCAGTCCCTGTTTGTGGGGTTTTTTGACTTTGAGAAGCTTTGAGAGCCATCTGCGTTCGCAAGCTTCATGTTGGGCACACATACACCCCTAGTGCTGACAGACAGCTTCCTAATCCAATCCCTGCTGCTCCCACAGCAGGGACAGGCCTCCTGATAGATGGTTTCACCATACCAGCAAATTCTCACCCTAGACCCTGCTACTCTCTCATCTATTAAAAGGCCTGCACCACAGCAGTATTGACTCACAGTCTTGTTCTATAGAAAACACATCAACGGCAGAGGTTTACATGGTTCATTTCCAACTAGCTCAAACACTCAGATTCTTGCTGTAATTGTCTGCAGGCCAGAGTTTTCTCATAACTGTTCCTGTTGGAGTTGATTGTCTAGCACAATGTCTCTGATTGTCTAGCACAATTAATTTCAACTCTTTTCTTGTTTAATCATTGGCTGCACAATCTCAAGTTCCAATTCAACTTCCTCTGATTGAGTTGGGACCTCCCCCTCATCCAGGTTAATTGCTGATGACTGGGCGTCTGGACTTGAAGTAAACGGCGACCTCCACAGAAATGCGTCTCTCACCTGCTTCAGACCTGTTTTAAGAAACTGCTCACGTTTTCTGGTGGCTGGCCACAACTGCCGTGCAATTATGCAGGCAGACTCAAGTGTGCAGACTTATTTACTTGAAGCTCTTTAATAAGTGTTCAATTAAAATTCTCAATTTGCTTCGGGAATTACAGCTCAGCCAGAATTTAAATCAGCAGATGCAGCGGAGGATAGACAGGTTCTGTGCTTTTCTTTCTTGGGTTTGGAAAACAGGAACATGCAGCTTCATGACCTCTGTAATGGGTGGAGCTACCACATACTGTCAATGACAGACAGATTTGCACCAATCAAGATGCTGTCCTACACAGCAAGACTATTTGAATGTTACTCACATGATGGCTCCACAGTTTATGAATTATTATTCTCTCATCACTACACCAGAGCTCAAAACAGGAATGGCTAAAAACCATAAAATCCCTTTAAACCATAAAAAGACATTGCTTTCCAGAAGAAATCACTACGATTGGCTAAAATCTGCAAATCATTGATTGAGGCAGACAGCCCCTCCCATTATTGGGCTCATGAAGCCTCTCTCATCCATCAGTACCTTTTAGGTCCACTTTGGGTATGTTCTGGGCCAGCTTGTGTTTCTTTCACCCCAGCCCATAACCCCCCCCCCATACAAACACATATCATAACACCAGGGTGGCTCTGTCTCTCAGCATCCAGTAGAACCCGGTCACCGCCGGCCAAACAGGGGTGCATGGGTAAAGCCATTCTCACGACCTCTCCACCTCACATTTATGATTCCCTGGTTCTGCTGGGTCTCCACACAGTGATGGATTCAGCCCTCATTACCAGGCTTCTGGGGCTCTCTGAAGAGCAGCACATGCACGCAACACATGGCAAATCTCATACATGCACCGACACTCTCTCAGACAAAAGCCTGGGTCTATGAAAGTCTATGAAAACAACGTATGAGGGGCGATCTCTCTCCAGAGACCGGTCCAAGAAGCCTTGTGCTTTGTCAACAAGACACCAAGACAAAAAGAAAGCTAACATGGGGCATCGCTGAAAAAAGGAGAGTGACTAAAGGCAGGGAGTGCTATAGCTACAAAAGGCAATCATAAGACACAAACACAAAACATGATGGCTTTTGACATACTGTTTTGTTACACTGCAATCAGTGGTGGTCTTCGAGTTTCAAATACAAAGTACAAAAACAAGTAAAAAATGAATCAACACAACAATGGAAGTATAATAATTTCAGCTTATTAGTTCTAAGGTAACAGGTTTAATAACTGTAAAACAGACACAGAAAAAAAGTTAAAGTAGTCCATATAGGGCTCAAATGTGACTCTTGGGGTGACGAAGAATAACGCATGTTCCAGAAGGAAGGAGAGGTGTCTGGAATCACAGACAACACCCTCTGCTGCAATCAGACTCCACACACCAGGACGCATCTCCCACCGAGGTCTGCCACCTCCATCACTCCCAGAAATGATGTCACTCATGCAGTCTGGGAGACAGACTACATTTCCCTGGATTATAATCACCGTGGGAAAAGGGTTTTACACTTGGTGATTACTGTACATTTGGGTATCATTTCCAGAGCTCCTCTCTGTGTACATGTATACAGGTTCTGAACCAAATCTTTTCACAACACAGTTTGATCAGAAGATGCAGACACCTCATTCTCAGAGGAGACAATTAATTTGACAACATTCTCATGAACCACGTAAGATCCAAACCATGTGTCACATTGCAATAATGACTAATTTCTTAAAATAAATATGTGAAAAAAACACTACTGTAGGGTCAGACCAGGTAAATGGCACTGCACATCACTGAATGAGGTGGATGCAGAATTGAAATAGACTAACCAAAAAAAAAGGGGGGGGGAGATGGTTATTACGTGGGATTGCTATCACAACAACTCAGGACGTCATGGGAGAAAATCTATTTCGGAGCGACCTCCACCTCGGCAGGTAGGGACTCTGCCACTCACCAGGCTTCTCAGGTATGCCGGCCAGAGCGCAGTCATCCCACAATCTGTCAGCACAGATGGCAAATTTGTTCAATTAAATAACCTGCCACCTGCCTCTCCCTGTTTTTTATTTTTTTGGTAGCGGGTTGCGAGAGTGACTCCGTCCAATTGTTGTTACATAATTTATTTCCCTCTCCGGGAAAATGCCGATCTACCGCCTGGGCCTCTTTCTGCGTTTCTTGAGCGGTCCGTTTGAGATTACAGAACATGAAGGATGCCTCCACTCCCTCACACCCACACAGAGCTCTGTATCTCCTCAAATACATTATTTTCAAACTCTGTCCAGTCAAAATAAAGAGTTTTCATTTGTCAAAGGATGCTCTGTTCAGCCTCAAAACACAAACACTTAGGAAATCCAACCATTCAAGTTTTTTTTTCATGGAGATTAAGAAGGAGCACATGAATAATGACTTGTTTCAAACATGGGGCTTGGTGTGTCTTGATAAATTGGATTAGCAAAGATGGGCTGACACTGATAGCTTCCACGGTTGTTTGATCTATTCGGATTTGGACGTCTCTGAAAAGGCTGGGCTGGGGATAACTCAGTAATATGACCCTTAAGAGACACGCCTGTCTGAAAACAATAATCCAGGCCACTCGGTGCCTTGTGGTGTATTTGATAATTCATGAAACGTAATAAAGAGCGACCGCCCTTTACCAAATAGTTCCTCCTGTGTCCGTTCTCCTTAAAGCTGCTCAAAAGAGAATCATTCTTGAAGTGGTCTGACAAAAGAAGAGCTTGTCATCACCAGTTCTTCTTTCTTTAAACACACACAAGGGGATGGATTTCCTTTCATCAAGTCCCATGTTTAAAGGCAGTGCCCCCAGGGCTAGCAGGAATATCACTAACCATCTGGACCAAAATTTGTTTTATACAGCAGTACAAACCAATGCACCTTACCTTAAAGATATGTTGTCAATGTGGGGAATATGGTTTCAGGACACATTTTGATCTGCAACTCTTTCTGATTCACTATAAGTTTACTGAATGTGAGCATTAATGGTGAAGCTGCATTTCTATGAGGTTTTCAGGAGCCAACATGAGTAGATGACAAATCTGCCAAGAAACAACCACAGAAAAATCTATAGCAATTCAGACTATTTCTGGGTCAAATCTACACCATTACAGTGTTCATCACAGTAATACACCAGACAGATATATATATGACAGCATCGTATCTAAGGTACCTTTGTGCTAATTGTCAATTACCCATAATTATACAAAACACATTCAGGGAATGCAACTGCATATCTGAGAGAAGATTTCCCAAATCAACTCTGCTATCATTGCCATCAATATATGCAAAGCCTTCCACCAGCACCGTATCTCGCCTGCATAAGAGTCCCTTCACACGGATGAAGCTCTATCTGGGCTGCAGGGAAAAAGCATTATCTCAACAGGCACAGCTTGCAACAAGGCCAGGGGCTCCGTTTCTCCTCCAGATAGGAAGCATCACAGATATGAGCCTTTGTTCACCCGTGTCCATCCCAAGCTCATAAGACATCACTCCAGTGGGCAGCTAATGCTTTTTTCCCCCATTTTTTTTTATTTCCTACGTAAGATTAAATAGTTGGTTGCCAGGGAAACTCAGGAGACAGCCTGACCTTCAGGGTTGAGGGGTTACAGGAAACGCAATGGAGGTGTCCCGAACATGAAGGGGCCTGAAATACGCTCTCCCAGTCGCTGCGAGGGCCATTAAAATGTCAGCAGCAATGCGGCGGCGCTATCAGGGCCTGCACGCTGGGAGATTAGGAGCGGCCGCCGATCGCTGCAGATAAAGCCGCCTTGAACAGAAATCCGTTGCTCTACACAGTCTTTTGTTGGACAAGGTAGCTATCCGTGCAGGAAAAAACCAACAATGACAGCCGCATCTCAATGAGGTGCGATTCCGAAGCTCATGAAACATTAATGCGGCCCGACGCATCTGGGGGGTAAACGCATTTTATCAGCGGCCTATGGGAGCGCTAAAATGATTGCGTGCGATTAAGAAACGGTAAGGGTAGGGGGAAAAAATTAAATGAACGGTCCCGGACGACCGCATGGGACGTAAAGCGCAGTGATTTTCCCGACCGGAATGTGATTTTAATTCGCAGATATTTAGAGGTTTTGTCACCGTATGATTGCCTGAGTGTAATGAAAAAGATTGAAGTAATTCGATTGCGTACCCAGCACGTTTATTCATTTGCACGCCACTCTGCATCAGTCTGGAAATTAGTGATTACATTGCAGTCGGCAGCGCTGTCTAATCCAGGGCTGGGTGTGATGTGTTAGTGCGTATGTGCATTTTCTCCGTCTGACACCCCGACATGCCCACTTTAATAGCGGTGTCAAATCTGCATGGTTTCCGTTATTTACTGCGGTCTGATATTACGGATCACACTGTGTGTTTGCTGACCCTTACACAGAAAGCTCATTATTCATCCTTTCTTTGGGAAGGTTTTACGAGCTCTTCAGGAATTTAATGTCTCTGTCAGTCATTTACTTTTCTAATCACTTTCAGTTGAGGTGAAATACGTCGCCCAGTCTTCCACCCACTCCTCTCACCCACGTGTGGAGGACAGCACCATTTCTTTCTTTTTTTTTTTAAATGTCGGCTCTCCTGCCCAGATTTATGGGTGTGCAGTAAATCAGTGTAAATACACTATAAATACCCACGTCCGTGATTTCAGAGCCGATTCAATCAAAAGACACTACAATAAACATCACCTCTCTTGGCATATTTGAGGAACTCCCACTTCATCCTTCTGTGGGAGTTACAGAGTTTAAGAATGGCTTGCATTTTCCTATTTTATCCTTTGAAGCAGAAAAATTGATTGGTGCAGTGTCTGGCAAACAACAGTGATACATATTTTAGCGAGGTGACAGACGGCTTAGTCGTAGAGGAACAAGTCCCCTATGGAAAGCCTTCAATCAGGGGAGGGAGGACATGGAAAGCAAGAGACGCAGCTGTGCAAAGATAATTCCAGCAATACGTTTCTCTCTCTGACATAATTTCTGGAAGCACGTCGGCACGCTCTGTCAACTCTAAGACCAGGACAGTTCGGACAGCGGCCAGGAAACATCAATAGACCTGTTCATTTTCATCCCCGAGACTTAAGGGTCCACAAGACAATCTGTGATATGAGGCTACACATACGCAACTGCCGCTTCACACCTTTAGAAACTGTACTGCAACACAGGGTACCTGTAAGAGCACACGCTACAGGGTTATACAGTATCTGCTATTTGTAAGATGCTCATTGGTTAGTAGAGCATGTTGTGTCTGAATTTACCCGTCTTGAAACAATTACAACTAATGATTCCAGAGCTTTCCCCTTGGCCGTAACTAACGTGAGACTTGCCAGGAAACCTTAGCCTTTCTAACACATTCACGCTAGATTCCTGGCCTTAACTGTCAGACTCCAGTGCCATGCACTAGCTGGCCTTCATCTCCCAGGCGCACTGCAATGCGATTTTGATGAATGAAATGAGTTTCCACTGTAAACTCCCCGCAGGTTCAGGACTTCAGGACACCCGCAATTACAAAGAGCCATAGGGGGTCTTGTGTGTGCGTGTGCGTATTTCTGTGTGTGGGCACACGTGTAGTTTGGAGAGTGTTTAAATCACGGTTCAGAATAATAGTTTTCATTAACCGTGTGGCAATCCAGCAGCGAAGTTCTCACAGTGCACATGCCAATATCTCTAAATTTATACAGTGCCACACTCTCCAGACTTTATGAACCTCTTGGAGGTAACAAATAAGACCCGAGGAAAATTGCATTCTTGCTGAACGCAACGCAAAAGGTCAGCTGCAATCGGACAGCCCAGGAAAGCTCTTAGAATCCTGAAGATCAGGAGATGATTTGTAGAGCTGAGTGAGAGTGGAAATACACAGGGAAAAGATATGAAACACTCTGGGTCGTGAGGGGTCGCCCCCTCAGGGGTCAGGTGGAATTCGGAAATGAAATTTTGTGGGAGGCCAATACAAATGAGGTAGCATAACATCCCTGTCTCTCTCCAGGAGCGCCTGGCTATTTTTCGACTGGAGCACCCAGACAGAAACCTGGTGGCACAGAGCACGTCTGTCCCCAATGTGCACCTGCCAAAGTGAACAGAACAGCATGTAGAAGCAGCCATATTTAAAGTTTCTGATTGGATAGGCCTGCCTCATATTCGACAGATTAATTTTTCAGATTTTTTTTTACAAATATTTACTACCACACAGGAACAGGCAGAATTAGTAAAGCACACATAGGGAGGAATTTAGCAAAATTTCACTAAGTTTCACTGCCTAAAAGGGCATAAATGATAACAGGAATAAGAGAACACTTGCAGTAGAACTGAGGATGCTGAAAGGAAAGACAGATGGAATAAATACTGGTGAACTATAGTGTAGATGGAGTACGTACTGATAAACTACACTGAAGATGGAATAAGCAAAGGTGAACTCTACTGAAGATGAAGTAGATACAGGTGAACTACTGAAGATGTGGCTGGGGAGGCTCAACTGTGTGGGTCCTCATCAAATCTGTTGTGTGATTGGACAGACTTGTGTCCCCAAGACTGGTGTCTCCAATAACTTTCTACTGCGTTTCACCCCACAAAACTCCTCAATCTGAGTCCAACCCTTCCCCCTCCAGCCGGCCAATGCCACAGTCTGACACGCAGCCTGCAGGAGAAAAACAAGAGAAAGAAGACCAGAACCAATCCCACACTGATAAAACAGGGCAAAACCACAGAGCAGCTGTGACGTCATCGGCACTCACAGAGAGGCAGACTCCTCTGGCGTCTACGTCACGAGGGCGGGGGGCAACGGCAGGACGAGCACGGCGGACGGAACGGCGCACAGTGGGGCGACCGTGCAGCGTAGCTACTTCACCTCCGGTATGTTGGAACACGTGGAGTGGAATGGCTGCCAGCCAGCAGGGAGGAGGAGGGCCTGCCAGGAGAGAGGTGCGGCTGGTCAGGCCTCAGCTGCTACAGAGAGGAGGCTGGATGCCATGATGATGAGTACAGTGGGACTCTCTCGGCATTAACAGCCCTGGACTCAGCTCAGCAAGGTCACTGCCTGCCCATGGGGGTGAGGGGGAGTTGGTGCTGTTATTCTGCAGAACTAAACGTGTATCGTTTTATATGGGGAATGTATGACAATATTATACAATTTCCAATACAGAAGAAAGAATAAATAAACAGTGACAAATGGCACGCATGGCCAAGGGTTGGAAAAACCACTGGTATTCACACCAGATTTTAAAATAAAAAAAAAAACCTCAAATATGCTAAATAAAACCCAGACATTCCTTTGACAGGGACCACTGTGTATGTGGACGTCTAAAATTCAAGTTACCATGACAAAGACAGTTTGACACAGGATTTATGAAACTTTGCATTCAAAGCTGGCCACCATGCCCCCTTTCAGCTGAATATTTTGCTCCTCCTATCACTGGCTTAAACAGACTATAGCCCTTTGCAGACATGCACTGCAACCCTGAACTTATCTATACATTACCTGGAGGAGCTGTATGTGAGAACGCAAATGTCCGAATCAGTTGGACCGGACTTTAAACGGACTTTTACCCTGCCAGCTCCCTAGTACAAAGTCCGTGTAATGTCCGATTGTGTGAATAGAGCAGGTCATTGTCTGGAGAATTCACAGCAAGTGAGTGGGCGTGTTGATGACGTTTCTATCATGCGACTTGCGCGAAACCGGAAGAATACAAACATCCAAGGGTGAAGAAGAAGGGTCATTTACACGAAGACGCCAACGAAAATGTCTAACTGGAGAGACGACGAGATTCGGGAACTTCTGTCGGTAAGGGCCGATGCCGCAATCGTCGGACAAATTCAAGGAACGGCAAGAGACTCGGTTGTTTATGACCAAATTACGAACCGGCTATGTGACTGCGCCAATCCGAGCCAAGGCAGTGTACTTTTTGCATCATGTCCTGCCTCCTGCACGCTCTACCCAGGCGCCACCCCTCGCCTAAACCAAACAGTACTTCCAGTAGGTGAGAATGCATCTGACATGGACAATCTCCTGTTGTGTGCTACATTTGTGAAAGGGCAACTCCGGACAATGTGCGGACCTGATTCTCCGGACATTGTCCAGAGCTCATATGAGAAAACTGCTTATGTCAGTTTTTTGGGTTCTGAAATACTAAGACTTTCCAGCATGCCTTGGGACTTTACCATTGAGATGCAAACAATTCAGGCTGTCAGTCACATTAGCAATCAATCCTCACTGAAATTACATTCTTCAGCATTTTAAAAAATGCAGCATGTATGTGGACAGGGATATTGATCTATCAGCTAATACACCAGATTAATATCTGTGGGAAAGGTTTCAGAAGTGCTCTGTCCTCTTGATAAATGATCATTTTTTATTTCTGACATGAAGACTTGCTTCAGCAAGCCCCACTAGCACCAGGTGTAATTCTGGAGACCAAATGAAACTATCAGCACTAAGGGAATAGAGAATATTTTCATCTAAACATTTACAACAAAGGACGGATTCACTAATCCTACATCATACTAATTAATTATAACAAAATATGTATATGAGCGCCACATCAAATCTCTTGTTCATACAGAAGATTTTAGCTGCTACATTTAATATCGTCTGGCATCAAGAGTCTGCGGTGTGTGCACGTACCTCTAACTCTAGTTCATGTAAATCAGCATTCTTGCATGTTGACTCCTTCTCCAGGAAAACCAGAAAACACTAAACATACATAAAAATGCTTTTATATCAAACCTCCTCTACTCCCCTTATATATTGAACACTCTTTTTTGATCTCTCAGACAACAGTATGCACAAATTTTGCAGCAATATTCACTTGTGGCTTCAGCCTGTCTACAGCCTATCATCTTTTTTCTCAACACCGTCTGGCCCACTCACTCTTTCCCCATCCCACTCTCCCTCTACAGTCAATCCCTCCATCTGATGTCCCACAATCTAAATCTCTCTAACTCCACTTTTCTCTCTCTCTGTTATACACACTCTACCTTCCTCTCTCTTAACCTCCCACAATTTCTATCTTTCCCCTATCCCTAGTTCCCTTGTTCTCTCTCTTCTACACTAGCTCTTTCTTTCTCTAGCTCCCACTGTTTCTCTCTTTCCCTCTCGCTGCAATACACTCTAGTTCCCCCCCTGTAACTCCCCTCTCTGTCTTCTCTCTCTCCCTCCTGTCAGATGGTGTCCTCATCAACTGCCCAGCTGCTAGAAGGAAAAAAAAAATCAAAAAGAGAGCTTCACCCATCTGACTCCAAGACAAACTCCAGGAGGAAGTGAAGCTGTCCAGGGGCGGCCTTCAACCTCACACTTCCTGTGGGGGAACAGACTGAACATGAGTCTCTGGAGGGAGGGAGCCGATTAAAGAGACATCAGAGTCCTCCAGAGAACACCTCCCAATGATCTCCTCTCAGCCTGGTGCATTCATTCAGTGCTCTTAAAATGCTGTGGGTGTACAGTCTAAATTGGGTAGTGGAGTTATAACCATCAATCACTCATGCGCCCATCCTTAGCATACAACCGCAAACTGTTAGGTGGTTGCATTCTTCATTTTGGTGTAGAATATGCAAAACATCCATTTGTTTCACATGAATAAAAAAAACAGAGTCCCTGCAAAACTCTGGCTCCCAGGGGAAAAGAAATATTACGACCTGTTCTCCACATGTCCATGCACTCATCGATCGTATGTAACTGCCACCCTCCTGAGCCGTTTACCAGGTCTGAACATCTCAAAGACATGTTTGAGGACCAGAAGAGCGGAAATCAAGACCAAAGGGGACTTGCCTTTGATGTCGAGAGTCTTGAAGATCTCTGATGGAGTTTGTTGTAAATGAAGTATGACAAAGGTTTTTCCATTTGATTTCCAGGTCTCAATGCTATACTGTTTCTTTACAGATCTGTGAAAGCATTTGTTACATCTCTGCATGACATTTTTCATGAATGCCACCAGCCACTGAACTCCCGGTGCTGTGAAAGTAACCAAGAATGGATCACTTGCTCAATTTCATATTCAGCTTATCCAGTTGCTTCAACTAAATACATTATGGGCATGTTGAGACTCAGTAGCACAAAAGGCTTCAGTTTTTTATCACGTTGAATTTCCCTGTTTTAGTTTCCCTGCTTTAGTTTATCACTTCTAAAGCCACAGTTGTCTCCCAGTTTTCTGGAACATCCTCGTTTCCATCTCACCCAATCTGCCACATCAGAGCAATCTCTCCATCGCTCTATTCTCATGAAAGAGGAAGGGGAGAGTGAACCACTGTTACTGGGATACATGAGACAGCAACTCTACATTTGCAAAGGGAAGATAGTGGAAAACCCATAAACTACATACGCTGAACGCATTAAATCTCAGTACAAATGTTTAAATTTCCCAGGCAATCGAGATAAGAGCAGGAGTTATTTTATATGTCTGCAGACATCGTTACAACAGCCAGCCAGACAAACCATGAAACCGAAGGGAGGTCTGGCATAAGACTGCACTGCTGATAACAGCAAGATCTGCTCCATTTGATCACAGGAACACAGGAGGCAGGAGAGGATTCCTGTAGGAGATTCTGTCCAATGATTCTTGCAGCTGACCTGAATTCTGCAGTGAAGTGGTACAGACAATTGTGTGAAAACACAGATTGGGGGAGACAGTCTCCATCATGCATCTCTGCATTAGCATCAAGCTACTATGCCTTTTTACCATTTAGCACCAGCAAAATGCCTTGTTTGCATTTCCTAGTTATACCAAAGAACTGTATCCCTCACACCAAAGACGTGTATCTACCTTGTCCCATAATGGGGTTTCTTATATATTTACATACATTTTGTTGATTGGCAGACACTCTTTTCCAGAGAAAGTTACATAAGTTACAATTTTTACACATCATCCACTTTGATAGCTGGATCCTTACTGCAGCCACTGTGGGTTAAATACCTTGCCCAAGGGTACAACAGCAGTGCCTCAGCCAGATGTTGAACTGGTTTGAGTTATGAGACTGACTCCTTACATACGCCACACTGCTGCCCCGTTACACCCCTTGGGGGGGGTTGCCAGTGTGCTCCATTAATATGGAGATCTATGCATGGTTCCAATCTACTTCTATAATACACCTGCTTCTGTTTCAGTACTCCAGTACAAATCCACCTCTGGAACATCACGATTACACATGTCATACTGCACAATGTACCAACACATCTGGTGATATCTGGTTGACTAATCAGTGCAAGTCTCCAATTACCAGTAACGACACATATCTACACAACCAACATGCACAAACTAATTAAGGAGGAGGACAAAAAAGGTTGCTTCACCATGTGAAAAAAGACACTTTGAGCAGAATCCTATCTTTCGTGTCTCGAACTGGGAGCTGAAACAGTTTCTAATAATGGTGTTTTCAAGACCTACTCTCAAGATTTTATGGGTGACTGCTGTTCTCTGACTCATACTGTCAAGCTGCTGGTAAAGTTGTTTTATGACAGAGGTTACAGCTGACTGTTAACACAGACTGTGAACTGGGCTGTGGCTCAAGTTGCCTGTAATCAGCATGTTGTGATAAAGACACTCATTTTGTAACCCTAATTCACTACACATGCACATCTTAATTATACAATATATCAGTATGCAGTTGGGACCTGTCTCCTATTTGTTGACAGAATCATTTCACGTCATTTCAAATAAGTTATTTAATCAAGTTTAAAGGACACAATAATGTTCCCACACTAGATGCAATTAAACACAAAGGAATCAGCTGGAGGTGGGAGATCCTTATTTAAAGTGACACGCTTGTTAATCATGCAAAGTAGAAAACACACTCATGCCAATTATCAGTCTGAAGGGAAGTTTTTCGCCTCCCCTGTTTTTGGCTCAGAAGAAACGCTGGAAGAGTGTGGCTTCAACCTTAAAATGGGTGGAGCTGTCATGTCTCATCAATATCACCCTTGATTTGGAAGAATGAAAGTGTTTTGTTGCGGAAAGCAAAGTCTTTCGTGCAAGTCAGTGACTGACAGAACAGTGTGGCTCCTCCCATTATAACGTTCATGGTCTTGACTTTCTAATTTGATGGATTCAAAGTGTTTTGCTGTGGAGAGCCAAATCCTTTGATTGGTTTATGTGAGTCAGTGATTGACAGACCAAGGCAGCTCCACTCATTATGGGATTCATAGTCTCTCAGCAGACACTGGATCTCAGGTTGAAAAGATCCGCTGTGCTCGCAGTACAATTTCCTGGACGTGTGGAAACAGGACCATCATGGTACAGCACTGCTCTGCCCTCCATCCGGACTGACCCCGTCCCCTCAGAGGAGACCAGCAATCCTCACACCTCTGCCTCTGCAAAGATCTTATCGCCTGCGGGCTGGGAGCCAGGCCTGACCAGGGGCCGCAGGGACGCTCGGCAACACATTATAGAAACTCAATCCGTCTCCTCCGTGCCCGTGACCTTTTCAACGCCCGCACCATTCGCCACTGACAGCACTCCCATCCCACTATGGGCTTCCAGTGATATTTCTCTCCAGCAGTGATGTTTCTCTGACAGCTGCACGTTAAACATCTAGTGCAAGCGGAGCAGCATTAAAGACAGAGTCTGCAGGTAAGACTGGGTCGATAATGTCATTGAAACAGTTCGCCCCACCAGCACAGTCATATAGCAGATGTGCTTTTGCTTCAGGGTTTTTTGAAGGGGCTTCAGCTTCTGTTGGAGAATATTGCTGGAATGGCATGCGCTTATTAGAGGACACTGTGGAGGACACCATGTGTAATCCTTGTGGAAAACATAAAAAGGTTGAAAGCTCACTTCAGTCCCACACACCAGCAGACACCTCTGGATTTCTACCAACGTGAGGTCATGCATTGGCTGATTTGCTGAGAGCACAAAGAGGGTAAATCAAAGGCAATTACCTAAATCTTACCTAAACCAAAAATATACAAAGTTAGCATATAACATACAAAGAGAATGCAGTCAGTACTATGCAATAGGCTGTACTTACATAATACTTACATAGTACCCACATATGTAATTACACATGCACCAGGCCACAGTAATGTAGTGTAACTGAATTCCAGAGCCTGGGTTAGTCTACACTTTCATTACAAACTGTCTGCTACAAGTGATGACACCACTGTCAGCAACTCAAATGATGGATGGCCTATGTGTATGTTTAAAACCTGAGTAAAAAAATCCAGAGAACGGAAAATCCTCCCTCTTTTAAGAAAACACCTGTTTATTGCCCAAACAGTTATAATCTACACCTACAAATCTGCACTCTAAAAAAATCCAGGTGGTGACATTGGAAGTCTTTTGAAGGAGCATTCTAATAATAGTGGACACAAGAAAGAAAAACAAAAATATTCGTCAATATTAGAATATTTTGTGACTGTCAAAGCAATTTCATAGTGCTAAATTACAGTGATAATTTAAAAACATTATCTTTTGCAGTTATCAAGACAAGAAACAGGAATATGTGATCTGACTTTGAAATTAAGTATCCACAAAAGTCAGTCAATAAACATTTCATAATTAATTCCAGGGAAAGTGTTGCTTTGGACATTTCAAACACAAAGTCAACAGGACTTTAAAATCTCATTTTAAGCGCTTTGTATGTCCAACAAAACACTTTTCCTGATCACAGATGCATCTTTAATACATCTAGCTGTAGGTTTTGAACCATAATGTCTATGGTGCCCTTGCTTGGAATTCTACATTCCCAATGAGTAAGGAAAACTGAAAATGTTTTACAGCTTAAATTCATGTGACCACACAGACCACATGTAAAAGGAGAGAAAATGCTTTACAGTGCAGGGTTTCATTGGTGATTTAAAGTAACTTTCCCAAGACCTCACACTGTTAGAATAATTCAGATTTATAACACTGAAACAACATTACATCTCAATGTCTAACACCATGGGAACGTCAGGCATTGGATTTCATGCAATCACGACTGAAAGCCCCAGCATGGTACAATATAAACGATTGTGTGCATGGCCGACTTTGTGTATTTAACCAAGAAAATCTGCGCCTACAGGTACATACCCAGCCACTTATCTGATCATCTCATTTCACTTCCTTTCATGATCACAGAGAAGAAATGGTTTTGGTTATGAATATTACCAGGTGCCTGCCTTTCTCTCTAAATATACATACATCACCACGCCCTAGCCCATATAAAAAGAATAGACCAAAACAAAACTGGATCACCCCAGAAACCTCATCTGGAGCTAGCATGTAGTGCAGCCAATCACTTTGTGTTTGTCCCCACCCACTCAGACCGGATGCTTGCTCAACCTGGAGGCAGGCATCTCACCTGTAGCAGACCAGCAGAGGTGCACAAACGCGAACACGTTTCTTTAACAAAGCTAAACAATAGGATTATGTTTGGTTAACTGGGTCTCTTTAATGAGGAAAACAATGGAAAACAAGAAGAATCAAAAAATACACTGGTCACTATTCTGGCTGACAGAGGACCTGCTCTATTGATGAGCCATTTTACACATCACCTCATTATGCTTTTGTCTTTCATGTGAAGAGCCAGTAGCCAATAAGGATTCACTTTTGCAGTTCCGTTCTTACTGTCACTCATACATATAACAATTGCTTTACTTCAACACAAAACTTTGTAAAAGGCAACTTAATAGATAAAAGCATCCAATGTGACTTTACACAACGATTAAAAGTTAAACAGAGAGCACAAGTCACAAGTGAAATCAGCGTGACATGAATCATAGTTGCCATCCTGCAAAGGTCTCCGAATCCATCTCTGAGAGTGGTTTGGACACAGCACCAAAGTGAATCTCACTCAGGAAAAGGGCAAAGTGCTTCTGCTGTATGGCTAAGCAGGCAGAAACGCAATATGCCAGAGCATGGTGGAGGACTCGGTCTGATAATTGCTGTTATTACTGCCATGCCATCACTGCTGAACCACAGGTAAAGATGTGAGAGTCCTCACTCTGAGAGCAGGGCTTAGGAATACAAGTGGCATTCATTTCTGCTCTCTCTGCAGTCCAGCTGGAATATATCTAAATGAAAAACCAGATCAATGCACAAAACACACAAGGTCATGTGCACAATCTGCACAATACAACTCTTGCATTTTTATAATTCTAACACATGTAATACATTTCCTTTATGCTACTGAAAAAGTTCAGAGTTATCCTAATTCCCAAACATTCAATGCTTTACCAACATAGATAGCTGGTTATAGTTATCCTGGTGTTGGGGGGTAACCAGCTAGCCAACCAGGTAAAGCTGACTTCAAGCAGTAAGAAGCTAAAAGCAGTCTCATGTACTTTTTATGCAGAATGTTTTTCTGGTGACCTTTTCTTCTGTTGCAATGACAACTGCTTTGACTGGCAGGTTTGAAAGTCCCCCCCCCCGTCCCCGTCCCCGTCCCAGGCTGCCTGCTGCGTGCTAAAAAAGTAGCTATGTCTTTAATGTTCTTTGTGAATCAGGTTTCTGAAAATATTTTTTTTAACAACTGCAACTGTCACTTATGTATCACGCTGCAGAGATCTGAAAACAAAGTACAAGTAGGTCTTGACTTGCTGTCTCCTGTGTTCAAACATACCACTTTAGAATAAACTGTGTTCCAACATGCTGTGCCCTAGAATGTTATAAATTTAACTATGGTCTACTACACATTCCATTTTAGGATGTATTGTGGTCAAGTAAATACAATACTATAAGGCATGATTTAGCATTCATTGTTTTCTAATCTGTACTTGGTTCTAAAATTGCTTGTATTTCTACATGTGCTGTGTTCAAATATGCACTGTGTTTTAGCATGTATTGTTTTCTATAATGTACTGTTCTAGTACGTGCTGTGTTCTTATATACACCACAGTCTAAATTCTGTGGACCAATATGTATTCTGTTGTAGCATGGCATGTGTTCTCGCCTAGCCAGAAAACCCTGACCCAGGACTGCAACATATGCCTCTAAGTGTTGTTCTTTCTGAAAGCTTAATTACATAATCATATCAATTATTAAGGGAAATAAATGCAAGTGTTCTTAACATCGAGGTTGTCTTTACAAAAAAAAATTCTGCATTGCTGTGGTGCTCTAGGCACAGATTTGCCTACCCTGCTCAAACCAGCTCTGTATATTTTTTAAAAATCCAACTTGCCACATTGATGTAC
This sequence comes from Megalops atlanticus, assembly GCA_019176425.1. NCBI lineage: Eukaryota > Metazoa > Chordata > Actinopteri > Elopiformes > Megalopidae > Megalops > Megalops atlanticus. The sequence continues at coordinate 3,684,943 of CM032878.1, forward strand.
ATCAAAAAAAATCCTTCTGGTGGGCTGTCAGATATTAATCAATGTTCAAGCTGTCTGAAAAGCATCTTCATGAGCAGTCGCAGAGGAAGCGCTTTGGGGTGCTGCGCTCCTGCGGGCCACAGGCGCCCCACGCAGGCGAAAGTGGGGTTGGGGCCGGGGGGCGGGTGGGGGTTGATGAGAGTCGGGATACAATAACCAGATGGACTCTTCAGTCCCACGAACCCCAGGTGAGGAATCAATCAACGTTACTCCTCGCCCTGGCTTAGCGGGGCCCTTGTGCCGCGCTCAGAGACATTTACATTACAGACAGCGCTGTAATTCATCAGAGAAACTCCAAACAGGGCATTTTCAGCATCTGCCTCATTAGGCTACACTATATATTGCCGGGCCAAAGGAGGCGATCGATATTCCCGCGCCGCTCCTGTGGTCGATTCTGCCAGCGCGTGCCGTCTGACAGTGTTCAATGAGCAGGGGAGGAGAAGGGCTGCCTCGGCCTTTTCCGGGTCCGCCGTAGTGGATATCCCCCCTCTGCATCCCTGCCGACTCCTGAACAGTGCTAATTAATGACTCATACAAGCTTTACACACACAGAGCATCAAAGGAAAGAAACAACAGAGGTGACGTGACACATGACGGATCACTCTCGACAGGAGTGTCTGCCAAACGACCAAATGCAAATGTCATTGCACATGTACTGCACACCTTCAACAAGAACTGCTTCAGCAATAGAATCCAGGAACACACATTAATGATTTGCAAAAACAAAAATAATAAAATAAAATGAAATAAAATGCAAAGTAGCTGGCGGAGTCTCATAGCTGGCTCGGCTGGGTCTCTCAGACACACCCCCACAGGGCTGTGGTGTGTGGTGTGTGTTTGGCGTGGTGGCAAAAGGCGTGGAGGCCAGATTGCGCCATTTCATTCTAATTACGTATTGAACAGGCCCCTGGGGAGGGGTGACCTAATTTAATTGTGGTGCACAGCGACGCCCTGCTCCGCCCTCTCCAGCCTGTCAGCGTCATGTGGTGCCCACAGCACCGCCGCTCCCAGCTTCCTCACACCGAGACAGGGGTAGGTTTAAACGTTTTTGGGGGGCCTTTATGCAGAGACTGGGTCAGGGTGTGACTGATACAGAGAGCATGATCAGGGGCGGTTCCGTGTGCGACGATTCCGCTGTGACCCTCGCGGTTGGGCTCACCATCCTGGGCCCTCGTGTGACACAGGGAGGTGTGAGAAACAGCCAGGCTGATCCGTGGAGGGGTGTGACCTGGTTACAGACACACACAGAGGGCTGTGATTGAGTGCACACTGATTTCAGTAAGTGTGACTCAGGCAGGGCAATAATATCAGTCTGTCGCCCTGCCAGTCGCCTAGCCAATCGCACACCCCGTACCGCACACAGCAGATGTAACACTTCAGAGCTCCGCTTTCCAAAAGCTGGACATTAATTCCTCTGTGCATCTGGGAGCAGGTCAAGGGGGAGGGAACAGTAGGACAGTGTCCAAGAGGGTAAGCCACAGAGCTATACTGACCAAAATGTGTGACACAAACAAACCACACAAATTTAATTAAATAAAACTGCATCCAACCCTTTGAACATGGCACTCCAGCCTCACAAAGCTAAGCTGCATTCTTCATCTGGCTCAACACATTTCAAATGTTTTACGGGTTCAATGTGTCTTGTAGCGACAAGTGCTACATGGATACTGACATGTAATGCTGTTTAACATTTTTTTAACAATGTATTTAATTAGTGGTGGCATTAGCATACACACAAACCCCTCATCAATCATTGGTACAGCTAAATGAAGAGCGGACATGAGGGCTTTACAAACTAAATGGTTCTCCCCTGTAACAGCCATCAACGCCCCACCCTGAGAGTGGCTTCCCTGTGTGTGACTGATCCTTGCCTGCATGGAAGTATGTTGCTGACAGCCTTTCTGGAGAAATCATCAGCACCTCCAGAGCTCTGGACTCCTGGGGCCCAGCGCTTACACCATGAGTAATGGCAACCTCGGCCTGGCAGGAAGAACGCAGGAGTGCAGGCTACACGGACCGCACCAAAGTGCGCAACCCACCCCCCAACCCCCAAAGGGTGCCACTGAGGGTGCAGCCATGTTATTACATTACACTGTTGTCACGTTCTCACGTTTTACACTGTTTATTGCAGTTTGCAAGGAATGGCCTTCAATCTATCAGCCCTTTCATTATTAATGAAATAACAAACCAGCCCTTTGTCAAATATTACATCAATCAATGAATTAATTATTCAACTATCAAGGAAAATTGTACACACACACACACAAAGGGATATGGGGAGGAGGTACAAATAGTGGAACATCCATGTAGGGTTTTTGCAGCTTTTAGATTACATTACTGGCATTTAGCATACACTCTTCAGAGCAACTTACATTTGTAGGTAGGTTAATTCATGTTTTTGCATCACTGCTTGCACTCCGGTCGTACTATACTAAAAATAAATTGACACCTATTATTGCAGTATCATGTAAATCACCTCTTAACATGAGGAATAACATCCTGCTGTTCCCTTCCTGATGCTGGCTGATCTTCCTGCCAGCCATTTCACCTGTAACAATGAAAACAAAAAAAAAGTATGATTAAAAGAGTTCCTTATACCCGCTTGCTGAATCAATCAACACCTATACGTCGTTAAATAAAGGTTAAGCTACACTCGACTGTCCATAAAATATAGGTATACAAAAATCAGACGATTACACAATACAGAGCACGTCAAATTATCAGATACAACATTAGCTAACTCATAACCATCAGGTCGAAGTCTGTTCCCTTCAAAAAAAAAAAAAAGTGAAAAAGTGAAACAGACTTTGAAACATATGTTTATTAACTACCAAGCTAAGTTTCACAATGCTTCATTAAAGTTAGCTACATAACAGAGCTTGCTGGTTAAATTGGCTGGCCAGTCACTACAGTAAAGTTACACAACGCTGTCATCTTACCTGGCTTTCTGAATGTGATTTGGATGCTGGAGGGTGCCCTGTAAAAAAAAAAAAAAAGGTTAATCCCATTTCTTTATAGCAGTGTTTCTCAATCCTATCCCATATCTTTATCTATCCTTGCTCCAAACACACCTGATTGAAATTAGCGTGATTAACATGCTCTTGATCAGGTGTGCTCAGCTAATCAAAAGCGCCACTGATGAGTTCAGCCAGGTAGGTAGAGCAGGGAAAGATTGAAAACGTGCGGAGCAGGGGGGCCCCAGGAGCAGGATTGAGAATCAGTGCTCTATAGCAAACCCAATTTAACAAACCTAGCCAGCTAGCAAATATTCACACGCTCGCATTTTAGCCAATATGGCTAACAGTTTGGCTGGCTAAACAGTTAACAAGCGAGCAATCAGCGGCGTTACTGATGCTAGCTAAGTTAGCTAACGTTATCTCATATGAAAATAAGTTTTGAATCAGTAACTCGGTTTCCTCAGACCTCGTTTCGTAAAAATGTATAAGTGATTATTATTTACCTGGTTAGCTACTCGAGACGCTTTAAACCTGCTAACACCTAGCTAGCTAATTACCCAAAAGAATTATACCCACGTAACATTAGCTAAGTTTGCTGTTAAAGTTGGCTCGCACTCTCGAGTCGTGCCCGCCTTTCAATTTTTAACGGTCCCGCCGCCTTTTTCTTCTCCAGTCTTGGGCATAATGATGGGCTTTCCCCCGATAAAGGGACATACGCCACCTATAGGAGTGGAGTGCGGATCGCGACACACTACATGCGTAAAGTCCGTATTGGTTATAAATTGTATAGTCTATGTAAGTCTATTAAACGTCTACTTTAGTCTGTGTGTGTAAGCAAGAATTACTCGAATGCATGGTCAAGCCTGGTTGGTTTGCCGTCTATGAAAAATGACGGCAGAAAAATACCAAAGTGGCCAGGAAAACCATTTTTCCTTTTCGTTTTTATGGCAGCACTGGGTTTAGCGTCACGATAAACTAGTAGGAATAAATTTCCTGCACCGGAGGAGTAAACATATTGTACACCGACATGGGGAACTGATTTCACTTAAGCTCCGTCACAGTTAGTATACATACCGCACGCTGTTCTGACAGCCTACCTGCGCGTTTCAACACCACTTTCCGATTGGCATGTGAAAAACAGACACGGGTTGCGCAAACGCTCCGCCAACGATCACTGAAACTGAATATTTGATTTTGTCGCTTATATTTAACTCACATATAATAATGACTCATGGTAATAATGCTTGTTCAGAGTTAAAATGTGAAGGGTGTTTTGTTAATAATGTTTTGGTCCTTTCTACCTTATTTGGCTTATCGCCTGTTCATTAAATATTCCTTACTTAATAAGGCAAATTATATGTTGTAATAATTGTCCAGGATGACTAATTCAAGGCCAAGGAAATTTCTCAGTGACATTTATGTTTTGTTGAATTATTGTAACACAAAAGATTGTCGGGTCCAAACACGCGTCTCAATTCGTCTGGCTGCTCAGGCTCTAACGGGCTCTACTCGTTTAATTCTTTTCTCGGCTTCTGACATATAGTTCAGAGTCACGGTACATTCCGTCTCAGGCTTTAATACGTTTTATGACTAAAACATTACATGGAACCTTCACACACAGTATTCCTATGTTTGAGCTCCCCCCATGTTGTGCTTGGCACATTTTTGCTTCCCTTTTAAGGTCCTTACATAACTGGCCGTGAATTAGAGTGGAGAGGACCGGGCAGACACCCCCACTTCACGTGTGCTGTGAGACGCTCTGTTCAGTAGTGCTCCATCTGTAGCACAGGCCTGCCTCCTTGCCCACCTCGCACCTGGGGCAGCTGGTCGCGGGGCTGAATCCTGGTGCCTGCAGGTCAGCGCAGGAGAGAGATTTACAGAGCACTGTCCTCTGTCCTGCTCTGATCGCTCCTCCAGACCTCCAGAGCACCGTGACCCAGTCACCACACAGAAGCAGGAGCAGCAGTGAGGAGGCACCTGTAGTGGTACCCGCGTCTCTGTGTCTGTCTGTGTGCTGGGGGTGGGGGGTGGGGGGAGGGCATAGAGGGGGGACAGATATAAATCCTGTCCGGCCACCGCCCCACTCCCCAGACAGACCGCTTTAAGCATATGGGATGTCCCATAAGTTAAAGCCCAGCTGGACAGAGGTAGGGTGAATCTCTCATTTTCATTATAACCTCTGGGAGATTCTCTGTCTCTTAATCTTTCTGTTTCACCTGACCATCTAGACTCGTGCTGATTTCTTCCCTAAGTTGCACAAGAGGATAAAAAAGTATTCCCCCCCCACCATCACCTTAAGCATGGTGGCTCATGTCTGTGAAAAAACAGCAGGGTCTTGGTTCCAGACAGCTGGGTAACACCTTGCAGCCTGGCTTCACTCACCATTATGACATCATCACACAGCTGATGGAAGCAACAGAGTGGTGGTTTCTCACATGCACGAGCTTGGAACAGCAACGCCAGAGCAGGCCAACTGCTCCCTCTCCTCAGGCAGACTGACTCATGTCAGAGGGTCACACGTGTAGGCCAAGCACAGAACTTACAGCAGCAAAGGAAGGCATGGCAATGTGAAGAAAGGTGATATGAAAAGCATTAGTTGCATGCTATTCCTGTTCTTGTGATTGCAACAGCTGTAGATACTGGAATTACACATTAGGGGTAGTGGAGATGATTGAGAGAAGACTCTGGCAAGTTACAGCCTGACTGTGAGTAAAGTGCAAAAAATTGAAAGAAACTGACAGGGTAACAGAGAAACTGGCAGATGGGTGGACAGACAGACAGAGAGATAGAAAACTTCATTACTCCTGGGCGATTCTAAGAGGCATAATCAGCAAGGTGTTCGTCTTTAGTGCAGGCTGAGCCTTACAGCCCTGGCTTGAAAATTGGTAATATCATCTGCCAGCAATGACCAGGGGGCCCAAACCAGCAGAACAAATTGGGTGTGTTCCACTGGGAATAGTGGTAGGTAGGTCAGCCAGCCTCATCCCATCACTCTTAGGCACCTTGCAAATAATGATGAGTCGTCTCACAAGTGTACAGTTGTGTACAATTGACTAATGTACAACTTGACTTGTCCTACAGGAGAATCCATCATTTGAAAAAATAAATGAAAATCAGTATGAACAAACAGCAGACCAACAGAACAAACCAACCTAGCAAAGACGATACAGTGGATGAGGGCAGTAGACGAGACTGACAGTGATGACTGCTTGCCTGGACAGATAAAAATAATATACGGAGGATAAGTGTGCATTATTTCACAATGAGATTACAGTGGATATAACTGATTTATTGCCTTTGTTGCTTTTGTCTCTGCGGGATACAAAATTGTTGCCCAGACAGACGAAGTTAGACCTTCTGTTTCACATCAGTCAGAATGTATAAAGCCTAAAAAAATAGGGAAGATACGAGGCAAGTTTTCACGACGCAGTTACGCTATCCATATGTTCATACGCCAATAAAATTTTTCATATCAATAAGCAGTAACAGATCCATCATGCTGTCCCCAAAGCAGGAGTTTTTTAATGTATGTGGGGGCTGGTCTGGGAACAAAGGCTTTTTTCATATGCAGCCGGAAACTCAGAGGGCTGACTGGAAAATCTGTGCACTTTTAACATACCCAAACCTAATCCTAGCCCATTACGTGGAAAAAAATAATAATAATCCTGAAACTGATCTGAGGTCAGCCCTTGGGGCCAGAATCTATCTACACCAGACACAAGTCATCCTCCCTTGCCTTCACTGCCCCCCAACCCCCCCGAGAGAGTGCGCTTTGAATTCCTCTCAGAAGCACAGCAAACATCTTTTCCCCTGCTCATACTGAGAGGAAATGCTTTCTGGCACCATGTCCCGGGGAGGCCGCACTGCTTGTATGATCCGATTTTAATGCAGCACATGAGATTCTCTCAGAATAGCGGGATGGCGGCCGCTAAGATGCAGCTAGGCTGTTTCCACGATCCACGTTTCATAGGTTATTTTACAGAAAAGTTTGAGCCTGGAGCCCGCAGCTTCCTCTCCGCAGAGAGCGCAGGGGAGAGGGAGAGCAGGGACTGTGAAATAATGATCGTGCCGCTACAAGCAATGTGTTGATATGAAGCAGCAATGCGGGGGTTAATCAATAACGCCCTGCTCCGAGTTCTCCTCCACTCCATAAAGACACTTCACAGCCAAACTGTCTAATGATGTCTCCGGTGGATTCTCGCCAAACTGGCGCTGAATCGATGCTTATCTCTCCACGCCGCGGTCAGGACCATCGGGGTGCTTGCGTGCCTCGGCTTTGGCCTCAGATCGCAGAGGGATTCCCATTGAAGCAATTAACCCACGCCACCTAAATTACCATCATACGAGCGTTATGACTGAAAATGGCTTCATGCATGAACACCTGTATTTATGCATTTACTCTTACTGGTGCATTATCAAATTCATGAAAGTTTTTCCCAGTAATTATGGCAGAGGTACCCTTTCCCTGAAGAGAGAGAGCATAATGTCAATACACTAAATTGGTGTCCTCTCAGCCTGGAATGGGAGGTGGCCGCAGCTCTAATGCATGTCTTTTGTGCATAGGCGCACTGCAGTGCAGCCCTGTCAGAGAGTGTTTATTCTCTCACTGTTATTAATGAAAGGAGAGCTGCAGGTCCCCCCAGAAAATGTGGCCTGGGACGTCCCGGGGTTCCACAAATCCCCAATATTGCTGCAATTATTCATTTCCTCTTGATTTGCATGCTGATCCCCATGCTTGGCATTTCTGGAACCCTGGGGGGTGCACTGGCTGGAGGTATGGGGGGGTCAAAGTTTTGAGATAATAAGCATCTGGTAATGATTCAGTGTTTTCAGTGGCCAGTTGTACTAGGAGGGTGGGGGTGATGATGGACCGTATATTCAGAGGAATTAACGATCTGTGAAAATGGTGATCAGGTGTGCACAGAGGGTATGTGAGCGAATTGACAGAATGATCCAGAGCCGTACGACAATAACGTGACTCCGGGTAATAAGCCATCCTCTGTGGAAAAGGACCTTCAGTATAATACTTCACGAAATTAATCTGGGAAATTTTGTGTAGGTTTTTTTTGATTGATTTAATAGCAATTAAAAAATCTTAATGTGTCTTGGCAGTTTAGTTTGAAATTGAGTAGTACTTATACTAAGTGTGACTTTTTATGTACCTAACCTTTCTTTTACCAGCAAGTTCCCACTGAGATAAATCTCTTTTGCGAGAGAGACCTGCACTGAATCTATGGGAAAATAACCAGTTACTTACTCAACAGCATGTCCCAGCCTGTGTCACATGGTCACATGACCTGCTCTTGTCCTAGTACCCACACAGTGTTGACACCTTCGCAGTTGGAGAGATTGTCCTCTCCAGTCCCCTGTTTCCCAGCCTACAGGCCCCCACAAGCTCCAGGGACAGTTCCCTGGATTGTCTGAAGGGCAGTAGGAATTTCGAGGGCGGAGAATCTAAATGAGACAAACAGGCTGATGACTACAAAGGCAAAAAAAATTGCAAGTGACAGCCATTCTGTGCTTTGGGAACAGAGCAGGGAAGTACTGAAAGATGCCCTATCAGAGTGCTCAGATTCAGGCAGAGTGGAGCTGTAACACTGAGAATCGCCAGAATTTTGTTGCTCTGGTTGCCTTTGCATTTTAATGCATTTTCAAGAGATTGTCTCGTCCCTGTAGATTTCGACGACGGCCAAAAAAATGCAAGTCCAGCGTTCCGTCCCCACTTGGTATTCTGCACGTAGCATGCATCTTCTTAGGCATATTGTTGATCAAAAGCTGGAGAGAACCTAACGCAGTAACCGTGGATACTGATCTCGTGCCATGGAGACGGCAAAACTGTTACATAATCTGACAATCCACTCCTGATTGAAGAGAGACAGTTGTTGCTACTGACAGTTTGGGTAAACATGAAAAAGAAGAAGAAGACGAAGAAAAATATATAAACCTGTACAACTTCCTACAAAGGTTACCTTGACTTTCCTGTAAACTTTTTGAAACTTTGTGGAATCTATTTGGCAAAAACTAAACTACAATGGCAGTCAGGGGATGAGATTTATTTATCATATCCGATACAATTGTTATTATGGAAGCATAACAGAGAAGCTGGTCAACTCCCTGAAGGACAATTACAAAGGGAAACCTTCCTTATGGCCTTCTCCAGCAAGCCACCAAACAACAGAACTGGGCAAAGCATGGTGATTTTTAATTGAGGCTGCAGGCCTTTTTTTAATCCTTTCTCTTCTAGTTACTACAGTGAATAGTTGCATGATAATTCAATAAAAACAACCCAGCAGAGGAGAAAGTGCTGTTTCTGCACACTGTGTTTACTATATTACCAATAACAACACTTGCTTAAGTAAATGCTTTCATTAGCAGCATTCTGTTAGCAGCAAAAACAGAATGAAACATGCATGTTTATATATGTGGTTAAGCTTGTGTCTTTTTCATTGGGGAGCGCAAGGTTTATTTTGTTTGCATAAGTTATGTTATTCCTTCCACGGCTTTTTTCACCCCGCTGAGATTTGCGAAGCTCGGAGAGGACTGAGTCTCCCCTGCCGTTTGAGAGGCTGTGTGGCACACCCAAAAGCACACAAGAGCCTTTCAGCCCTGCTGCACAAATGCCCCAGGTCTGCCTCCTGGGGATTAATTAAACTCTTATCACCAAAGGAAAGGGGTGACATCACAGTCTCCACATTACTACAGTGAGCCCAATTACTTTCACTCTGTGCTGGTGGGATTTCAGTCAGTTGCCAGTCCCCATTCCTTTCCAGGAAGTTCTATAGTCTTATTTAATTTTGCATAGGGTGAGTGAGCAAATTTAACAGACCATACATACAATTTAGTTACTCATTGGGTGTTGGGTAATGGTGCTTCTGGAGAACAGTTTTCAGTGATCAGTCATCACCGTTGCTGTCTGGTATGTCAAAATACTTGGATTCTGTGGCAGGGAGAAGTGTCTGGGATCATTTATACGCGTAAAGGACACAGACGGGGCTCAGTATTACGGTAAAACAGGACGCTGGATGGTGCAAACACAAGGAGCTCATGCCGACAGGGGAGAGGAAGGCACGCCAGAGTTTCAAAGAATGCTGTATTTATACAGCGCCTTTCCATGTCTGTAAATAAACCAACCATGAACTTCCCCAGGGCAGGGCAATAAATATGACTACTGACCCCTCTGCTAACATAAGCAATTAGGCTGACAGCTCCAGGGTCAAACTCTGAACCTGCATCCGTATCTGTCTCAATCTGAAAATTATTTTTCATTTTTTTCAACAAACCAAGCCATGGAGATCGTCAAAGGGGACCTGCAAGTTGCCCCATTTTAATGAAACTCTTACATCCTACCTGACTGGCTATCAGTGGGAAGTGCATGGTTTTTTTCAAAGATGAAAAAAAAACAGGACAGCCATGACTCTGGGTGGCGTAAGTGGGAATGTGGGGTGTTCAAACAGGTTGCTCCTTTTGAGTCAGGCTTTCATTTCCTGTTCAGTGCACTGAGCTTGTCATAAAATGTGAAAGCAAAGGAAAAAGGAAAAAAATAGGAGTTAGCAAAACAAAAACTGTTGAAGAAAAATAAAGCAATGGACTTCTAGCATGAGACGTTGCCAGAGATTATATGTAGTTTTCAGAGGACCAATGAACAGGGCATAAAACAGACCTGGTCTTTATTTGTTTTGTTTTTGTTTTGTTATGTTTTCAGAGCTGAACTGTCATTGTCCCATGATGCAAAAGTCAGAGCATGAAGTGTGGAAGACCTCTGTACTCCATTCTGAATGCCTTTCACCTGTCTTATTGACTAAGAGGTCGTCTTAAAGTGAACTTTTGTTCTAAGTTCAGTTTACAAGCGGGCCATAAACTCACCATCCCATGATGGTGAGTTTATGAGACTGAGAGAGGACTGTGCATCGGGTTTTGGGGGTTGGGGGAATGACCTCTACAAAGGCTCGTCCAGACCCACAGCAACCTACAGCTTTGACCGTAAATCAGGGAAAGCATGACATCATCACATCTCAACAGGACACCCTCCTTTCCCCACCACCCACCTCCCCGCTACCCCCCCAAAACAGCCACTGACCACCCCCATGGAAACAGACCTTCCCCGAAACAGACCTTCCCTGATCTTCCCATCCGTGAAATCATCGAGAGGGGAAAAGTGCTGCTTCACACATGAGTCGCCTACCGTGGAAAAGCAGGACATGCTTCTGGTCTTCTCTCTGCTGCAGGGCTTTGTCAGTGCCATGGAAATGACGCACAGCCTTCAGTCTAGGGATTGAGTCATTGGGGTTGGCTTTGGAAACCACCACCACTTCAGACATTCCTGTTGTGCGGGTCCAAATCGCTGCTCAGAACGTTTCTCGCTAGTGGCGGCATCAGGAGGATCGTTTTGCATTCAGACCACCTTCCAAGCACTTGACCAAGGACTTTCCAAACAGTAGTTTCATTACTTTTCAGGATATCCTGACAGAAGGCATTAATCAAGAGGCCGGGTGTTCTAAACCCATACGAGAGGGGCACGGATTTCAAATACGCAACCAGTCACAAACCATTCCTCACGCAGTACTAACTTAATAAACCATGAATGACAAAGATTTCGCCATGTGGTTGAGAGTGCGCTGATCACACTCATGTTGATAGGCTAGGCTGTGGTCACAACATTCATAACATGCGGTATTGAGCAGGTGCTCACAGCTTTGGGTAAAGAGAAACACTGCCTCCATGAGCTGTATCTCTGAATGGGCTCTCCTTAATTACACACGACTCTAAACCCAAAACTGGCAGAACAGGGAGGCGGTTCGGTTGTTGCTCTGATTAGGGCGCCGTTTGAAGAAAAATGCACAGCCTGTGCGTGTTTAGTCTACCGGACACTGAGATCATTCTCCGAGCTGGTGATTCAAACAGGGCAAACAGGAGAAGAGAGGCTCCTTTCCATGCTAGGGGAGTCACACTGCTCCTCGAGCTGAAAGGCCCTCGTTGCTGGGTCTGAAGGAGGGAGTCGCTGAGGGGGATCCTTCACGCCTGTCTGCCTGCCCTGCCGCTGTGGGTCCACTGGCCCCAAACAGAAGCTCTCCGATGGGGCGGGTGAGTGCATATGGGACCAATTTCTGAGATGGTTCAGGCCAGGACCAGGGCCTTTATAGAGAGAGAAGTCCACCCGAAGGTCCACTTTTAAAACTCCAGAAAGAGAGGTAAGGACCAGGGGTGCAAATTAGGAACAGATGTAAGGAACACGGGACCACAACCGAGGGGGAGCTGATTTAGGTGGGGATCACTGGAACAAACTCGAGCCACTGCCTTTAAGCTTCACCAATTGAACAGGGAAGATTCACCAAAGGGGGCCCAATTTTTAGAGTCAACAGGTTCATTAGGAGGAGAAGTCTTCTCCCACCCACCTACAGCCTGTTGGGGTCAAATGGCAAGCTTAACCCCTGGCATTACTGTTATAACCATTAAAACTGTTGGGAAAACATCTGACCTCAAAGACGGAGGAGCACATTTCTCCAGAGCAGAAAATTGGTCTTTTCCCACCTCTCTCATCATCTTCCAGAACCCCAGCTCTCTCCAAGAAACAACATCACTTCTCCCGCAGCTCTTCAACAATTATGGAAATGGTTTGATTAAAACTCTTTCCAGTTAATGTCAGCCACATGTTGCCCTGGGTAAGGCTGTCTGTTAAATAAATATATAACGGTAAGTGCCCATCACTTAGCAGTGTGTATCTGCAGGCTGACGGTCAGACTGTAAACACCTCACCCCGAGATGTGATTAAACAGAAACTGTTGAGAGCTCAGAAATCCACCACAACACACCGGCCTGAAGGAAATACAGACCAAACAGAAGCTCGCTGACGAACGGCTATCGTCTGTACAGCACATCTATTACCTCCATTCTTTAATGACTTCTGAAATGTTCATGCATCCCTGAAGGGCCGTGTGTCACTGCCAAGGCTTTTACGGCCAAACATTGCTGCTTTGAAGGACTCCATATTAGTCTGCCGACCTCTGACCCCTGTCTCCCAGCATTCAATGGCACAGTGTCTCGGAGCGCTGATTAGTCATTAGGGGGTCAGAGTTGCTCCGTGCTACACGGTCATGAACAGGAATACGTTTGACTCGGCTGACCTCACACACACATACACACACACAAAATGAAACAGGCCTGTTTCCCACTGTCGCCGTTCTAGGTGTGAAGAAAAATTCAAAGCAGGGGTAAAATCTCTTTCACAGCAACGGAAAGAGTTTTGAGTACCCCAAATCAGTCAGGGGCCCTCCTTACTGCGGACGGAACGGGGACCCCGAGGCACAGTGCACCTTTGTGCACCCCCTGCCGCCCTGGCTCCCGGGTCACAGGGGGGCACCTGAGGCACGCAGAGGTCACGGGTTTGAACGCGAGGTGGGATTTAGTGTCCCAGACTTCGCGTGTGTTTGTGTGGAGCGGTGCGCCGTGTTTCCTTTCCAGTGTGTTTCAGCCGTGTGTCATCCCCTCTGCATTCCTCTGACGGGAAGCCAGTCAGACCCTAGTATTTATGCCACCCAGCACCAAAGGGGCATTTTCACATACATTTTCACATACATTTACATTATCAGCGGCTCCAACTTTCAGAACTCAATGGCAGACAGGAGGTTAAAGAAACAAAAAGATCAGAAAATACCGATGCCTCATGGAAGCTAAAAGGGGACCTTTCACTGAAATCCACTGCAGGGGAGGCACACTTGAATTTTGAAACTGCGCTGCTATATTTTAAGTGTTGTTTGTGCCAAAGAAAATACTACGATATAATGTTACAGGATTTTAGTAAATGGTAATATTCGGAAGATATCATGGAAAAAGGTTCCACCAGAGCTGCTGAGCTTAAATCATATTCCACCCTACTGGGTGGATCCCTGAAGACAAGCATAGTGGCTAATGTCTTTTCAGTGGCTTTCGAGCAAGAAAAAACCCCTTCAGTTCTCCGAAAAAAACGATGACGACTTGTGATCGGATAAATCACATAGATAAATCACAAGGTTTATGAAGAATAAAACTTTTTTATGTTAGAACTTTTTGTCCTCACCTTAAAAAAAATCTTCAGCCACAGATCCATCCCTCAAACTGTCTAAAAACGAGGGAAATCAGCGTGATATTTTGTGACAGAAGCAATGAATGCTGCTAAACCGTGTGCATGTGCCAAGCAGTGCGGTTTTACCATTAAAGCTCTGCAGAGGCTGTTTGGCGCTGAAGCACATCTCCCTAGTGCCTTTCGGGCAGTGTCTCAGCGGCTGAGAGCCCCACTGGCGTTCATTACTGGAGTTCCCCAGCCCCCTAGACCCCGAAGCTCCAACTGGGCAATGCGTGTTACCGGAGGGTTACCTTGGCCCAGCGGGTCAGTCCCCTAAAGCACTGGTTCCCAAACTGTATGTCAGGACCCACTGGTGCAGCGACAGAGGGGCAGAGGTGGGCCTCAGGATGAATGTAGAAAACTATATATTACACCCCCCTCCGCACACGCTTTTACAGTTCCCCTCAAGCAGTTACATCAACACACATTCAACAAAATACTTTTTGACTCAATGATGGACTACAGGTTATAGGCTATGTTCTCATGTGGGGTGCGTCACAGGAACCATTTTCACTCATTAAGTGGGTCCTAGGCCTGGAAAATTCGGGAAGAACCCCTGCCCTGAAGCCACGAGGCAGGAACGTGTTTCCCCCAAAACCGTCTGCCCAAATCCACCGCCCCCCCCCTCCGCCGTCCCCGTCCCGGAATCGTGGCTCCAGCTCACACAGTGCCCGTTATAGCCCCACAGATCACAGTTGTGTAACAGAGGGCCGCTGCTCGGATCCTGCCACTCCAGTTAAACAGCCACCTCCGCACGCCGCTGCATTTCAGTAATGCGTCCTATTATCATTCCTGCTGCTGAAGGCCCACCTCACAAACCGCAAAGCAAAGCCAGGTGCAGCGGCAGCTAGGATGCCTGTGTGAAACCGTATTATTTACATGGTCCAAAACCGCAAGGAGAGATGGGAGCACAGGAAGCGTATAAATTGTGGGATGGCGTAGAAAAATCAGCCCTGAACTTTAAATTCTCCAGACCTTGTAGTTTCATCATGAGGTCCATGGAGTTTTGTTTTGTTTGTTTTTGCCCATTTGCGTTCCCACAATTAAAAAAAAAATAACATCCTCCATTTTGATTGTGCTTTGTTCTTAACATGGAGAGACAAACTTAAAGCCTTAAAGACAAACATAAGCCTTAAGCAAACTTTTTTTTTTCACACAATATTGAGAGTTTGGCAATCTTGTGTGAGAGGAAAAAAATTAAAAGCTACAGAGCTACGGATGAGGCCCTTCACAGCAAAGCTGAACGGAGGCCAAAGTTCTTTGTGATGATTGGCTGCTGCAGGATGCACAGTAGCTGCCACTGTGAATGTGAGAATGAAACAGCTGTGCTTGAAATCACCAGTTTGGTGCTGTTCTTCACAGCGAAACTCCCAGACCGTCGATGGGCAGCACGTTTCTGTAAGTCTATGAGCGTTTAGCCTGAGAATCTTAAGAATGAGTGAGAAGGGACTGGGTGGGTGGCTTCCTACTGGTGTGATTATCGTTGTGGGAATGACTCAGAGGCTGGGCCGGTGGAAGAAGCTTACCTCAGCAGATCTGTGGTACTCCACGGCAGCCATCCTCTAACTCACCTTAAAAGAGGCCTTTCTCTCTCTCTCTCTGTTTTCGCTCTCCATCACTCTCTCCTTCTCTTATCCATCTTCCTGTATGTGATGGGGGGAGGGAGAATTTGGAGAAATACTAAAAGTTAATCAATCTTCCAAATGCCCTGTTCTTGAGCACAAGAGACTAGAAAAATCTTTTCTTCACACATGAGCAGTACCTTTATGGATGCCACACCATTAACTACATGACAGGGGAAAGATTAGCTCCGGAATTTTCTTGATGCTTAATCTTCACTTTTGCGCACGCTTGTGTGATCCTGCCAGAGCACTGGAGTACATTAAAACCCAATACACCTGCAGGACTGAAACTGCAAGGGGCACTGGAGTTCTGTAGGATGCAGAGGAGCAGCCAAAAGCCAGACAGTGCTCTGTAAAACACGATTCAGAAACATCAGGATCAGAGTGGGCCAGGCCGTTAGAGCGCTGACATCTGGTAGAGTCAGCTAAAAACAGAACGCCCCAGATGCGTCATAAATCGATGTTTAATGCGCAAAATAACAAAACTCACACCCCGTCTTATTTTATTGGTCTTTTTTTGGAGTGTAGGAACCAAGTATTTTTTTTCCTCCTGCCAACTTTTGCAGATGTCGAGGTGAAACTCTTAATTTAGCCCCCGTGCTGCTCCGCGTCAGTAGCCCCCCAGTCTGCGAGAACACGAGCCCTCAAAAGAAAACAGGAGCCCCCGACAAGAAAAACAGGGCCCCTCTTCACGGGCCCTCACACCTCACAGGAATGTTGCCTCTGGAGGGAAAACAAAGCATGGATGTCCAGGGGCCAACACATGGGGGCCTGTTCCCCACCAAACCACAGAACCTTCAGAAACAGTGGAATGTTCTGATACTCCCAGGGTTCCAGAACGCTCAAAGAATAGATCTACTGTACTACTGTACTTTACTGGGTGTTAACACGGGGCCACCACGTCATCATGCTGTACTAGATACTTGAGGGGTGAGACTATGAGGGGGGTCTTTGAAAGCTGGGAGCAGACACACTGTGCAGAGGGGACTGAAATGTGTTTGTGGCTCTTGCTGTGAAATACTTTTTTGCTGCTCTCCCTCCCCGCAATCCTGCAAGCTATTAATTTAATGACATGGAACCGTCCTGTTTTCAATCAGTGGCACAGATCTGCAGCTGAAACAGAAAACCCGTCCGCTGTCTTTCCCTCCCTGTGACGTACTCTATGCAGACAGACCAAGGTCAACCGTTTCGAGCCTCAGGAACACGTAGCACGGGGTGTCTGAGTCCGTCGGTTGCCCTGTGTTACCTTTCCGCAAATTAGAAGTGATCTGGCGAAATTTGGGGGCGAAGGGGAGTTGTGGTCCCGAGACAGCAAAAGGCCAAGACCTTCTGTGGTTTGAGTTACAGAGCAGAAAGGCCAGGTCTGTTTCATCTATCAGCGGCTAACAGTACATCCCCCCGCCATATTTAGTCTGGTCTCTCTGCCCTGTCACTCTCTCCTCAGGGGGGCGGAGGCCTGAAACAGGCCGCAGGTTGTGAGAGTGAAAAATCTCAGGATTTTTCCATTCACACATTTGGGTGGAAAATATTTTTTTGAAGACATGAATTGTATTTGTGTGTTACTCTAAAACTGAGGGACTGATGCCAACATAAGCATAGTAAGACTGTTACAGTTTCCAATCTGCCTGCCTTATTTATGCCTTTGAGCCTTTGGGGGACTGTTGTACCTCAAATCAAAATTGAAAAAAAAAAAAATCTAAAATGGTGACTTTCCCACAGGTCAGCAATTACAGCATATTAAATCTTACCTGATGTTGATCTTAGCAACAATATGACAAAGCAATCAAGCCAACATTTTTGTGGTATTGTAATGTTGGATGTCCACTCTCTTAATTATTTTGTTTTCTCCGCTCCAGTTCTTTGTGTCTTCTTCAGCAATCTAAAGAAGCAACTTTTTCCCATTGTGCGTATTATGAGCAATTTCTTTACTCTTCCGCAAAGACAGTGAGAGAAAAAGGGATATGGACATACAGTTATTTTGAAAGGGAAAGGGTGAAAGAGGGGAGCATAAACAAAGAATACAAAAAAGGGAGACAGAAAGAAAGACAGACAGCTAGAAAGAGATGGAGAGAGAGAGAGAGAGAGAGAGAGAAATAGATTCATAGATGCAGAGTCAAAAAGACAAAAAAGAGAAAATGAGAGAGGGGAACAGAGGAGACAGTGAGTCCCTAGGTTATTGCCATGTTACCTGTAAGTTCAGAAAACACAGACATGTGTTCTCCGTGGTGACTGGAACCATTGTGCAGCCAGACAGCCAATGAGAGGCAGCTCTTTGTCCCTCCTCTTCCTCTGTGTCTGTTTCTAATCTCAGACCAGATTGTTTTAAGTATTATGCCTAAAAGTACAAACAAGCTACAGACGCTGCCCCGTAAAGCCTGCCTGTTCGAACAATTTATTTTATCTTGATCAGTTTGTTATTAGTGTCATGCATCTCAGACTCCTCTACTTTAGGATATTCTGTGTAGTTTAGATAACAGATTATTCAGTACCTGTTTGGGTTTGACAGAAGAATCTTCTAAGAACCTGCCATGTCATAACATGATGTAAGGAGAAGCTGATGTTGCATTGTTACACTGAGTATATACCCATATAACCATATAATATATGCTGGAAAACTAATTATGAATATGTATTCCCTCCATTAAGTCTCATCAGAGGAACTGTGCTTCCTGGAACTCAATCCCTCTGGTGCAGAACGACTAATCGCTGTTTAGCATTACGATAAATTGTGGTTTTCCTGTCTCAGAGAACTACTCTATAAAAGCCCCATTCATATTTTGTAGATAAATTGTAGCAGCACATACCAGCCACCTTAAAGAGTTCTGTTTTAGCACATTTCAGGTTAACTTCAATAAATCACTTTGGAACACTACACTGGTCTGGGATGAAGCCAGTCTCTGTTCGTCACATTCAATACAGCCAGTGGAAAAGTTTCAGAGGCAGAGGCTGAGTTTTCACCCAGGGTGAGCAGTAACCTGCTTTAGAAAACAGGCTTTGAATGGTGGGGGAGGTTCACATTCAGAGTTTAATTTTCTCCCCGATTCAAAATCACTTAGACGTTTTAATCATGTGAGAAATAACTACTACAAAAGCTCCATTTTCATGCTGACTTGTTGCATGGAAATATTTTTTGTTTCACTTAACACAGATATTTGCTTTCCCACTTTGGAATGTGTTGTAATGTGCCTGGCAGACAAACAGCAGACATACACTTATACCAATTACAATGGCAGTATTTTACAACAGCACAGTATTTTCGTGTTGCTATGATCGTATAAGCGGAGATTATACTGCACTGTAACAGGTAATGTTTCACCGCAGAACGAATGTGTTTTACCACCTGTGACACATCCTCGACACCGTTGCTCTTTCCCAAGCTTGTGGCTGGGGCGTATTTCTTGACCATGGCATCTGTCCCACGGTTTCCCAAGTGTGCCTTGGTCGCCGTGACGACTGAGAAATGAAAATAAAATGGAGGGAGAATTCCCTTGGTGGTTCTCAGAGCAGGGTTTATAAATCTGACCTTCACCTGAGCCCCAAACACTCTGGGGGTCTACCTGAGCGGCAGGTTGAAAGTTAAGGCCCTCTTAACACGCATAGTAGTGTCCCCGAAACCATCCCGCCCCCTGCCCTCCCCCCCATCCTCTCCAATTCCATTTCAAAGCCGTTTACCACTTCTCCACTTCAAAGGCATCATAATTCACAAACTGTTTTTCCATCGCTGTGTTTGCAGCTCTCTTTTCCTTCCCTTTGTTTCCCTAAAATATGGGATGACATGTAGTGACCCGTGCAACAAACTCTCTGTGATTGGCTCACCAGTCCATCACAGCCGCCTGACCAATGGCAGACGGTGGAGTGCATCTACATTTTTTTAAACTGTGCTGTTCAGATATGAATGACTGGAATCAACATAAGAGACCTTCCTCTTATAGTAGCCTGAAGGTTTTGAGATCCGTGACTTATTGGGTGAAACAGCATCACAATGATCCTAATCTCTCTGTACAGACTGCATGTTCCTCATGTCTACACATGTGGAGATACATGCTCTGTGATTACACACAGAAAAAAAGCCACAGGCAAAGCCCTTCACTACAGCCACAGACGTACAGTTCATATTTTTTGACGGCGCCATGTTGAGATTAAAGCAGGATGCTTTGTAGAGATCTGCGCAGGGGAAGACAGAGAAACAGAGATGCTGATATTGATGCTGACAGGGGATGGGTGATCTTAAAGTCAAACCAGTGTATTTCAGCTGCGTTTGCGGGACCTGCCTTTGCTCTGGTGACAACTACAAGCTGTCAGATTTAGCTCACAGCAAAAACAGCTGGCAATTGACACTGCCAGGTGTCTTCTGGCTGCGACTATATTTTGAGTCTTTGGGAAAACGTTAAGTGACATCAAAATGAGAGGCATTATTTTTCCTCTTTGGGTAAGATATGGGGAATTACGACAGCAAGGCTGTCACAGAATGACAGCAGAAGAGCAGATTGCAGTTATGTTCTCAGGGGAAAAGCACAGAGCCATGCACTCGTAAGTAAGCTAGTGGGTGCCGGATGTCTCCTGGATCACGATGCTTGACAGCATCATGAATGACTCATAGGTGGTCATGGGCACATCCTGACCTTTGTGTTTCCCCCTTCACTGCTTCCAAAACCTAACCTCCGACCCCTGGGAGTCTTCCCCTGGGATGGGCCATCCCCAGACCCATCATCCTTTCCAACTGTGACACCACCAGCCACCACTGATACCCGTGAAGGTGCACCTACCCCGCCCGCCACCACCACCTGCCCAATAAGAATGCGATTCTCTGGAGACCCCATTTATGGTTCTCCTGTTGCTGGGGGTCACCCTCACAGGAAGTGTGGGCACTGTCCTGGAATTCAGGGAAATCCAGGAAGTGACCTCTGACCTTGACCCTGGGCTGACCTCTGGCCACCTGTCTTTTTAACAGCCTGCTTTTTTCCGGAGATCACACAAGGTGCTGATAAGACGTTCAGAAGAGAGCCTGAACCGGGGACACATTTGTGTGTAATAGGTATAACAGAAGGTAGCTGATGTAGCTACTCTGCCATCATACTCATCCTTGGTAAATTACAAGGGGTCACTGTGGTCAAAATTGTTTTGCTGACCTGTACACTGGAAAATGTGAAAGGATGGCTTCATGGTAAATTTCAGCTTATCCGCTCTTTCTGTAATTCTGTCTATACATCTACATAAGTCTCTGATTGAGAAATCCCAATGCTTTTTTCCATGACTTCACCATTATAAAGAATTGAAGGCACAGACAATTTGAGTAAAACAACCCGAGCTTTCTCTGTGAAGAACACAGTCTGAAGCGTATGCAGACAGAGACAGCGGTTTCCCAAGTATTCCCCTCATCTGGAATCCATTTGGCTTCCAGCGCTGGAATATGGTGAATATTGCTTCTCCTGGCTGACCCATCTCCCGAACCCCGATCTCTGGCTCAGCAGAGCCAAAGCTTCAAAGCTTGAGTCATATGCCCTCCTGTGGTGATGCAAGGAATTGCAGCCTCTTTAATTCTCCACATTGCATTAAACAGGCTCCGGGTAACCACTCTAAAAATATGAGAGACTCTAGATGTTGAACATAATGAATAATTAAAAATTGAATAACTCCATATGGTTCACTGGTAAGGACTTTTTCTTTTACAGAATGGAACACACTTACTCTGGCAGATCATTATTTGGGTCATTATTACCCTCAAAATACATAGAAAGATCAGGAATTTTAGAGAAATAGAGATAGCAGAGCTGCACCAGTGATATCTGCACATGTTCAGAGGAAGTCAAAGTCAAAAATTTGAGCATTATTGTGGAAGAGTGCACTGTAGCATGACTGACATTCATCTGACAGCTATCTGTAGGCTACCAAGAGCAGCATTCTCACGGAAGACATTTAAAAGGTGTGGGTGCACAGTCAGCTCTAAACTCAGACATGACATCGCACACAGAATTTCCAGAAGACTGTAGCTGACATTTCTATATGGATTACGATGGCAAGATCTCCATCGCTTGACATTTCAGGGGGCTTTTCAATGCGAGAGGCAGAGGAGGAACCATGCTGAGGCTTTTAGCTGATTTTTGCACAGATGTCTATCAGAGGGTAATATAAATAGACACCCATCGATAAAGACGGTTATGCAGAGGACAGAGATTACTCTGCACTGCTTCTGCATTGAGAGAGTGAGACTGAATGCATGGCATTTAACATTGGCCGACAGATACACATTACATATTACATTATTGTCATTTAGCTGATGCTCTTCAGAGCAACTTGCAATTTTATTATATAATATATACATATCTATATATAATACATTACAATTTATTTTAATTATACAGCTGGATATTTACTGAAGCAATTGTTGGTTAAGTACCTTGACCAGGGGTGCAACAGCAGTGCCTCAGCAAGGAATCCGACCAGAAACCTTTGGGTTATGAGCCCTGCTCCTTACCACTACGCCACATTGCTGCCCAGAATACAGACAGAGCCACACAAAGATGCAAATTAACACAATGCTCTCTGAAGCATCGCATTTAACATTGGCCACAGTAAATACAGTCACAGAAAGAGACACAACAACACTGTCCGTCCTCCATCCTTCTAAAACTGTCAGAGATGCCACATATGGGGCTGGCTCACAGACACGCAGCGTGCAGGCTGGTGTAGGCCTCTGGGTGTGGTTATGAATGGTCTGGGTGACCCTGCAGCGTGGGCAAATCAGAGCCGAGCACACGGGGCCCACTCTGTGGCAGCGCTGCTGTGGAATTCAAGCAGAGGAGCTGATCCTTATTATGCTGTGTGCCCAGGGCGCCCTGTGGCCCATAAACACGCTGCGGAGAGGCTGCAGGAGGGAGGGAGGGAGAGTGTGTGTGTGTGTGTGTGTGTGTGTGTGTTTGTGTGTGTGCGTGCGTGTGTGTGTGTGCATGTGCATGTGTGGGTGCATGTGTGTGAATGTGTGTTTGTGTGCATGTGGAATTGTGTGTGTGTGTGTGTGTGTGTGTGTGTGTGT
Source organism: Megalops atlanticus (assembly GCA_019176425.1). Classification (NCBI taxonomy): domain Eukaryota; kingdom Metazoa; phylum Chordata; class Actinopteri; order Elopiformes; family Megalopidae; genus Megalops; species Megalops atlanticus. The sequence goes on from CM032878.1 coordinate 3,707,692, forward strand.
GTGTGTGCATGTGTGTGTGCATGTGTGTGAATGTGTGTTTGTGTGCATGTGGAATTGTGTGTGTGTGTGTGTGTGTGTGCATGTGCATGTGTGGGTGCATGTGTGTGAATGTGTGTTTGTGTGCATGTGGAATTGTGTGTGTGTGTGTGTGTGTGCGTGTGTGCATGTGTGGGTGCATGTGTGTGAATGTGTGTTTGTGTGCATGTGGAATTGTGTGTGTGCGTGCGTGTGTGTGTGTGCGTGTGCATGTGTGGGTGCATGTGTGTGAATGTGTGTTTGTGTGCATGTGGAATTGTATGTGTGTGTGTGTGTGCATGCCTGTGCGTGTGCATGTGTGGGTGTATGTGTGTGAATGTGTGTGTGTGTGTGTGTGTGTGTGTGTGTGGAATTGTATGTGTGTGTGTGCATGTGCGTGTGTGTGTGTGTGTATGTGGGGATGCATGTGTGTGAATGTGTGTGTGTGTGTGTGTGTGTGTGGGGGGGCGGTGTTAAGGGTAACTTCCTTCTCTGGTGTGTGTGTCTCCTGCTACCCCTAGAGCAAAACGGCACCACGACACCTTCACCAAAGTGCTGCCCATTAGTTCTGACACTGAAGAGTCTGCATTTACGCAAAACTGCAGGGCTGCTATCCAGAGGAACATGAGCCTAAGTTTACCTTCAAATTATAATTTTAACCATATAATCACAGTCTATGATGAAGAATATATGTTCTACATATATATTTAGAATATACATATGTAGAGTTATATATATAGAGTTTACAGTATATATACAATGTACTTTATAACTCTGGAAAAGAAAGTGTTTTACAATGAAGATGAAGGAAGATTTAAAGCACACCCTGTTTTGCATATAGCAGTTTGTGCATCCACCTGCCCCTTTCCATGCCTTTATGACAGTGCCATCCAGGCTAACTGTGAGGCCAGGCTTCATCTGCATGTCCATGGGGAAAAGTGTGAGAGGACAGCTTTGTTTAGCACAATGTCACTTCCAGAGCACCTGTGCGTTGGGTCTGAGGAAACGAACTGAGCCGCAAGAACACAGGCTAATGGTAGATGCTACAGTGCAGGAGACAGCCTGCTCACTGCTGAAGCAGTACCGTGGAAATGTGTGGGTCTAATTCAAACGGAGGGACAAACACCAAAAAGCACTTTAATCCGCATGCTGTCACCAGCCTCGCTGTGGAGATGTGGAAGGAATCAGGGCGCATGCTGTGCCCCCACTCCCTAACAGAGGAAATCTGGCAGGCAGGCAGGGAGAGCAGCTCTGGCCTGTAATCGAGCATGTGTGCCTGACTAATGCGGAGCACTAAGAGAGCGTGCACACACGCAGCGCACACAAGGACCACAGGCTGGGATCCGGGCCTGGAGCGGGGCGGGGAAGTGAGCTCAGCCCGGCAGAATGCGTCTGAACCGGATCCACATCAAAGCCTCTCTCCTGGGGATTAGCAGGGCCCCCCCCCAACCCACCCCCCCCGCTATAACAGCACAGTGGCACTGATGCCTGTGAAGGCTAAAAAGCAGGCTGGTTTACAACACAACACTCTTTCTTTCCACTTTGTCAGCATTGAAAACACACACAGATGCGCACACACACACACACACACACACACAGATGCATGTTCTTTCCTTTTGACGCATATCCAAATAAAAAAGGAAAAGTTTTTCAGAGAGGAAGCATATATTCATATATTCATAAACATCTCCAATGAGACAGACTAAGAGAAGGTTTGGTTAATTTATTATGATGTCTTATGGGATGGTGTTGTAGGGACAGAGAATAGGAGGACCAGAGGACTACTAAACACACACACAATGCTTCCTGTCCAGAAAAGACCTTTGAAATTCCTCCTCTATCTATGCCAAACGCAGTATAACATCTCAGTCACATTTTATGATACCTTTCGTTCTAGGCTTTGTAGATTGTAGGCCTAAAGGGACCCTTGGAATCATGCAAATATTACATTTTATTTTACAGTTGAAAATCTATTCTATCTATTAATGTCTGGAGAGCCATGTTAGCTGCCCCTGATCACCACAAGAACCTGACATCATTTTATCATCATACATAATGCTTCTGACTTAGTGCCTGGATGGATGTTTTCCAATACAGAAGAAAGTGAGAACGGGGGAGGTGAAAGCGAGCCAGAGGTCAAAGGTCACAGGAGCCTGTTGCGCTGGTGACAGTGAAGGGGGCTCAGAACTTCACACAGTGAGGCTCATTTTATTGGAACAGCAGAGAAGACCCCAGAGAGCCCCAGGGCCGTTCCAGCGCTCCCCTCCAGTGCATCCCCTGAGCTGTATAACAGGCACAGCCACTGTCACACAAAAATGCTGATTTTTTATCGCGTATCTCCTGCAGTGCACGCAAAGCAAGCCAGCTCCACTGCTTCTCGCTTCACCGGGGGCTAAAAAGAACACTGAGACAGATGGGATACACACACAAACACACACACACACAGACACACACACAAACACACATGCACCCACACACACACACACATATTCGCACACATGCACCCACACACGCACGCAGGCATGCATGCACACATGCACATACACGCAGACACACACACACACACACACACACACACAGACACACACATGTGCACGCACACGCAAAACAGTTTGGCTGGTGAGCAGGCCAGCGCGTCTTGTGATGTGATGCCTGACCTTCAGAAATAAATCAGCTCTTCTTACGCACCTGGGTGAGGGCCCAGCGTTTGCTTTCGTTGGACACGGGGCTGCTGTGTGTACCATTTCGGAGGAAACTGGAGAGCCCACCTCACCGTCATCCTGCCTGTTCCTGCGCTCACCTGGCAGGACACCAGGGTATCGCATGAACAAAGACGCCACGGCAACCGTCAGAGTGAGAGGAGTAGGCAAGGAGACCCCAGTAATCAAACACACAAAGTACAAGCAAAGGTTGGAGCGGTTTGGATGCACCTGTGTGCACTTGAGTAGACAAAAAAAAGGGTGACCCAACCCATTCATTACATCAAAATACTTACCATTCAAAGCAGTGACATACCAAAGAAAATTACCGTTCTGAATGAAAGAGAAGTGTAATTTTGTGATGTGTGCATAAGTGTGCAAGCATGTAAATACATCTAGTTCACAATGAGCAAATATTTATATTTAAATTACTTGCACTTCTTGCACTTAATTTCATTCACAGGTAAATGTAAATGCATTTCACCCCAAGACCTCTATTCTCCTCTCACTGCAGTGACCTTAGCATGTTCCACTAATTTCCACAACCACCAATCTCACAGTACTGTGTTAGTGTCACCACGCCTAAAGCTGGGGAGAAGCAGCACTGCTGTTAGATTGTGGAGAGGCCCACGACTCTTTCACTCAGGTGAAATTCAACAAATCCAGCAGCAGCCAAATAAACGAGTAACAAGTGTTTGGAGGGCCAAATACAGGAAAAAACCCAGAAAATGTCCACCTTAAACATCTGATTAACTGGCCTTTCCCATACACATGACATTCGCACAAAGCCTCATTTTTTTTACAAGTATGAACTGTAAGGCTTTATGGTTTTGGATTTCCTTCCCACATAAACAGCTGCCTGGTGAAATGGCTGTACTCATTATTACTGTCTTTCTAGGGTGTAATCAGGGCCCCCTGGCAAATCAGGCAAGCGCAACGTTGGTCTCAGGGGAAGGATAGCAACCAGAGTTTCCCACAGAGAAGCCTGGCTGCTTATGCTTCAGAGCCAAACACACCAGTCAATCAGCGAGAAAACGGGGAAAATGAGCAAGAAAATGACTACTCTCTTTCAGAATAAATACTTCAAATAAGCAGCTCTGATGTCCAAAACAGTGAAGCACATTACCCTAAACTATACTCATAAAAAATAAGGATGTTGTAAAATGAATCAACCGAACTTGCGAGCGGGGCCGTATAAAACCTCTGTAATTGTGGATCGCTTGATGCGTGACGAGTCGATCTCTTCCTCAGTGCTCTGATGATGGACTTTGTGAGAAGCCTTTTCTTCTTAACCCTTTACCTCCCGGCTGATCCTCTAGTCCTGCCTCTGCACTGAGCACCCTAATTATTCCACTTAGGGCTGTATAAGGCCTGCAGGCACATCACAGACCGACCTTACAGGAGGGGCCTGTCTGTCAAAGAACCATCAGAATAGCACCCAGCAATGATTCTCATTACATTCACTAGATTTTTAAGCTAATGCTGAAATTAACCAGTTAACCACATTTATTAAATGTTACGCTTATCATTACCATTTAACTTGTGAATGTAAATGTGTTGCAGTGTCTGTTTTAAATGTACACATCACTCAGCCATTACAAGTGCATTTATGACAGGCACTGCAAAAGTCAACTCATGCTTTTCCTGTATGACCATAAAATCCTGGGCTGAGTATCATTCAATATGGGCATTCTAAATTAATACCAATAACACAAAGAAAAAGACTCAATTGATGTGAATAACACTAATGACTGGGATCTTAATATGAATTATTTATGTTTGTAAATGAGTTCAATAAATGCAAATAACTGAAACTGAAGCCCCTTGTAAACAGAGCCTCACAGTGCAGTGTTTCAGTCTTTTTAAATAAACCCAAGCAGCTTTTCTAAGGATCATTTCCAGCCTATTGGCCCAAACATCTTTTAGGTCTGAGGTTGTCTCTGTGAGTCTGCCCTCTGTTGATGTATGAATGCCTCCTGCCGAAATAAAGCGCCACAGAGATGTGTGGGAGAGTTATTACCAGAAGTGATGCATTCTGGGAAGGTAATTTATCTGTCTGTGCGTAACCTTCTCTCTGTGGTTAACACAACTCATGCCACTTGCCAGGAGCCAACTGGTTTCTCTTGGTCCCGTCCCAACACCTGTGCAGAAGGCAGGAAACCATTGGGTCAGTCCATCCCATAGGGGGCGATAAATCAAACAAGTATATAACAATTTTTGCTTCTATTTTTTATTCTTCTCCAATATATTTTTTCCCCCTTTTTCACATGGAAGGATTTATTGCCAATGTATGTTGCTTTGACAGTGTCATTTCTCCTCACAACAAAAAAGGCTCCAGAGGTTTAACACAGACTATTCTATCTTTCAGTCTGACATTCTCTGGGAAAACACTGATGTCTTATTATCACAGTAAAATTGCTTATGAACCAAAACAAAAGAAATCAGCAACGAGGTGGAAAATCATTTACACTAATTTTCAGAGGAAGCACCTGCATCCGGATCCAGGAAGTCACACCTGTACCTCTCACCTTTGCCAGACTGTCTCACCGGGGGGAAGTACGGTGCATTACTCATTACTAACCAAAGCAAAACTAATGCACAGGAACTACTCTCATAAAGGCCTTTCAAACTTTTCCTGACAAACCAGCCACTCAGCCATACAGAGCTGATTTTATTTGCCTTGCAGGAAAATTATGATCCATAGCAGGTAATATTTCCTGTTATTTTATACGTATTCAATAAGAAGCACAGATTTATTTGCCATTCTGAGAGATTTAGTGCTGGAGTTTGCATTCAGATTGTGAAAGAGGGAGAGAGAGAGAACAGCATGGGAATGTTTGTCATCCTTGGAAGAAAAATAGTTGTTTTCATCAGCCGTATTGACTTTTTGTATGTTTGACAGGTCTGCTGGGGCTGCTTATTGGTGGCATTCTGATCTGAATATTAAGAAGAACTGAACAGAAGACACTGTTCCTCAGGACAGTTAGCTTGCCTTGTTGACATCTAGTGGCAAAACAAGGTACTGCAGTTACTCTGGAGGAGCTGCTCAGTTAGTGAGGGAGTGTGTGACAGGCACTACTATTTGTTGGGTGCTTCCTCAAGTCACAGACCAAAACAAAACCTTAAAGCTATTTCTGTGTGATTTCAGAGTTAAACATAATCATTCAGACAGAGATGTTTCTCTGTTCTCTCTCATATCCGTGCACACAACACAACGTGCATGAAGCACCCTGCCCTAATTCACCTCTACACAAAAGATTTGTATGTAATGTAATTTGTAATGTAATGCAATGTAATGTAATGCAGATTTCTATCATCTAGGAATGGGGGATTAAGACGTCTTTCAATCATTGACTTTATTGAACTTTATTGACTTTTATATGACTAAGATATGATTGGCTGAGGTCAGTCATTGTCATTGGTAACACGTGATAGCTCCACCCATTTGGGAGCTCATGAAGCTTCATTCCCTCATCAGTGCTGTCATCTGCAGCGGTGTATTAACTGTGTGCAGTGAGTCACAACCCAAGCTACCCTGTGCCAACATACTGCTTTAATGCTCTCTAATGCTTCTGCTCTCTTACACTGAGGAAATATCCTGAAGGGCAGGAGGTACTCGTTTTGAAGTCATATCACTAATATCCTGATGCCAGTTTTCCCACAGAAATTAATTACTAAGTAAACTGATGGGTTATAGGCATTTTTTCATGGCTTTACAATTCACCATTCTGATGGCAAGTAGTAAGTAGGCTATTCTGATCCAAGCCAGTGAAACAGCTGTAAGTACACAATTAACTGTTCATTACATTTAAAAGCCAGTACCTGATTGGATGTAACAGTCTGAGTAGTCTCACTGTCTGAAAAATGAAACGCACAAAAAAAATGAAACACAGCTCCACACCAAAACTGCATCCTCAAGATCAGGGAGACCAAGTCAGCACACTGTCCTCTTTCACCTGAGTGCCATGAACCATGTGCCTTCCTTTCCCCCTTCTAACACTCAGAAAATCCACTAACATACACACAAACACGCACACACTTTCTCTCTCTCTCTCTCTCTCTCTCTCTCTCTCTCTCTCTCTCTCTCACACACACACACACACACAGGCTTGCCACCCTGCTCAGTGTGTGTAATACAGGCCTATCTGCCCTGAGGGGGAAATCACTGCCAGAGAGCCAGACACTTTACCATGGAAATCCAACTCAAGCCCCTTTGATAAGAGAGCTATCTGCAGAGCCAAGTTACTGGAATCCATCGATTACTTGCAACTGCTACAGCTGTAGAGTGGAGTGATTACTGATTCAGCTTGGCTAAGGCATTACAAACCCCAAATAGTCTAATACCTTGGGCCTCAGTCCAGTGCAACACAACCAATTTTCCTCCACGATATCAAATGAATATAACTGCATAAAATAAGCAAGAGTTCTTCTGCTCATTTTCTCATTTTCAGACAAAGCTGATCAAACTGTGGTCAACAGTCATCTCCAGCAAGCAACCTGTTACACACGCCTACGTCTCATTAGATTTCAAAATGAACTTCAGCGTCAAAGCCGGAAAGTTCAGATCCGGTCTTACAATATGGCACTTGTGGTGGAGTAAGGGCACCATCGTCTCTTTCTTCCAGATCAGAAGCAAATGTTTCTCCGGTCTCGATCTTTGTCCACAATCACCAGGCGCGCTCGTCGCTAGCCGTTCCGCTCTGGAGAAACTTTACAGCGCAAGCGGCAACTAAGCTCTTATGCACACCGTGGAGCGAACGCAAACGTCAAAGGAAACCTCATCTAGTTTCTGAAACTGAACGGGTCCATCTGTCTATTAACATTACACAATCGGTTTTCCAGGAAAGTAGAACGCGCGGAGAAAAATTCTGAAAGGCCACGTTCCCCGAGGCAGAACCGGTGAAGGACTGATTAAAAAAAGACAGTCATGTTCATAACAAAGAAAGACGGTTTGAGCCCTCGAAACGTGCCTATACAGTATAACCATTTGGAAACTAACATTTGCATTGTCAATGGAGGTCGCTTACACTAGCTGCAATTTCTCTGTGCACAGCCACTTTCAGTACAGACGACACTACCTGATTTTTTTTTAAGCCGGCGGGATCGGAAATATGAGGTACATCCAGGAGGGCTCTAGCATAACCAGAGAATATTTCAAACAGATGTTTGGCAGCGGTACCTCCGGATAGACCCCTCTTTGTGTGCGCTACTGTAGGCCGCTGTATGCGCCCGGTGAGACTGTGGGTACACGCGGTGGCAGCAATGTAGAACACTCATTAATCTTAGGGCACTTGGGGTGAAAATGACAAGGGAGCCTATTGTGTAGAGACAGAAGAGAGGTTCGCGACGAGTCCCATCCATCAGCGATTACACATGCACACAGACTCACTCCGGCGAGGACAGAGACGCGCCCCCCAGCGCAGGATCAAGCCGTCGCTCGCTCGGATGAGTTCTGTGAAAGACATATCCGCAGAGAAGAGAAAGCCCTTTGTACAACGTCTCTCCATTTCTTTTTAGCAACATGTATTTTTTCTGAGGGCGTGTGTAAGTGTGCGTGAGAAGACTGGGGTGTAAAAACGGTCACTCCTGTCTGTCAACGCAAAGAACAAATGGGAGAGGCACAAATGGAATTGCAAAGTATTTTGTGTTTTTCGTCATCAATAATCTAGCGACTGTCACGTAAAAAAGCTCCTCTGGCCAATTACCTTGAACACTGATGCCATTAAACGCATCCAGGTGCTATTTCAATATTGTCCACAGGCGCCGATGTTTAGACAGTGGGCTGCCTCGCACTGCCACCATGTGGAAAATCTGAGTATTGCACAGAGCAGCAGTCATTATCGGGTAACCTGAACACCGAAGCATACCAATGTATGGTAAGAAGAGTGAATCTATTAATGAGGCGATTTTGGTTCTGAAGGATTCCACAATGTTATTCCACTTAAATAGTCCATCCATTTACAGTATCAGCATGGAATTTGCATTTAACAAATTTCAGATTTGTCCTCTGGATCACTGGAGTTTTAAAATTGAGATTATGTGGTGCTTAATTTCAATAAAATCCCCACTGGGTCTCCTTTCAAATAGACTGAGCACATTAACCTTAATCTCTACATCTTCATAAATCACCTTTTTCAGACCTGGAACTAGTCTTGATGCCCCTCATTGTACTTCTCGAGCTTTTGTAAACTCATCTTTCCCAGCTGTATCTCTAGCCTACCTTCCTCCCTATCTATGTCAATCTATCCTATCGATTGCTATTTTCATTTAAAAAAAGACACTCTACACTAGCTTAGCACTTAACTTTGTATCATACTGACCTCTTGTAATACTTTGCGATAACTACTCTTAGCATAGCGATAGTGACTTATTTGTAGGTTGCTCTGGATAAGAGCGTCTGCTAAATGAAGTAATGTAATGTAATGTAATGTATCTTCCGCACCTGATTGAGGCCAAGAGGTACACCTTTGTGGCCTCAGGCCTATGGGAAACCCTCTGCGCACGGCTGAATGTTGACATTGGAGAGGAGAGATGCCACATTTAGGAACCAGTAACTAGTGAATTTGTAATGTTATCCCAGATTCTGATCAAAAGGTCTGGACCATTCCATTCCATGGCCCAAAAGAAATAGCCAGCCACAAAAGGGTATTATTTCCCATACTTGCAAATTCTAAGCATTTTTTCACCCACTCTAAAAAAAATCTCAAACCCCCAAACCTTTGCTATTGTGCAACCTATTATGTAAATGTTGGTCACATATGTCTCATATTGAAGCAAGGGGCCAAATTTCTGAGTCAGATGTTGTACCCAAAGATGCCTCCACCAGACGCAGTAGTTTGAAGTATCAATTCTTACTGGAACCAATCTGCTGGTTAACTAAGGACTATGCTTCATGATTTATAACAATAATACTGTTTGTGCCACTTGAAATTTCTCTGTTGGTTGTACAAACATAAGTACATAAAAAGTTAAATGATGACAGAAAGCTTATGTAGGCTCATCACTTTGCCTATAGTCAAAAGTGCATTCAGCACTGTATCAGGCTTGATCTTGAACAATACAAGTGGTTTCCATTTACACACTGAGTCCTGCTAGGCTATTCCAAGCATTAATAACTATGTGAAAAACACCGGCAAGGGTCTATAAAAATTTGAGACATTTTTACCCATGCCTATTTGTACTGATGACAGAAATGAGGTCTAAATTGCTTTTGACGTGCACTTTAGTATCCCTTATAGAATATTAAAACTCAGCCTACTCAGATGTTCGATACTGGGGTCCAGTCTTGTTGCCCTTCTCTGTACTTTTTCTAGAGCTTTTGGGTCTGCCTCATATTGTGCTGCACAGAACTGGACAAAATACTCTACATGTGATCTGATGTAGGCATCGTATGTCATTACCTTGACATCCTTTGATTTATATTACACAATTATTTTGACTACATATCCCAGCATTCTATTGCCATCAAAGGCAATGTCCTTCAGCAGCTCAGCCTTACTGGTACCCAGCAGTATTGACAAGTAGCACTGATGCCCAATATTTCAACATGTTATGTTTGAACATAAGAGTCAGAGCCCTGAGGCACTGAACCTCTGTGGGCAGTGCAGGTGACTGCTCTGACCTGCCTCCCCGCCTCCTCACAGCGGTGTGATTGACACAGAACATGCTGTTTAACATTGGAGACACAAAAGGAAACAAGTCATGCAGGTTCAGTTACTAGTAATAATCATATTTATTGGAATACAAAGTTGACACAAGCATTAATAGAATTCAAAGCCTACAACAAACCCCCTTTTGAACAATCCTTACACCCCCGTACTGGTACTTATCCAAACAATGCATAGGCTGCTTGTTTTTTTTTTTTTTTTTACCATTAGATAAGATACTGCTTATTACATTCAGACTTAAAGTTTTTAAAGTACTGCAATGTTAGAAATTATACATTCAGACAAGATATGTAACAAAACAGAGCACAGTAAATCAAAAACAGTAAGTAAGTCATTGAAAGCTATTAGAGTAAAATATAAGTTTGGCAAAACAGAACCACCGTCTATTCTTTCTCCTCCCACAGTCACAGTTTAGAAGATAACTTGTTTAATTACATAAAGAAACAGAACTTTTCGACAGGGAACAGTTCTACACATGTACCTGAACATTGTGGTTGGGAATGACAGGTTTCAAAAAGTGCATGTTATTGTAAATAATTAGTGTCATTAGTTTTTTTTTTTTGTGTGCAATACTTAGTGCTGCGAAGTTGTGCTACCATTCAGGAAATGAAAAAGCAGGATGAATTCACTTCCAAACTGTAAAGCAGCTGAACATCTTGACCACTGAAAGCTGGTTCTCAGAAACAAAAAGAGAATGCAGCCAACTCAGCAATGAGCCATTTCAGAATCTAATTGAGGTATGGGGGTATTAATTTGGGAACTGGCAGACCAGGTTTCATAAAATCTGATCTTCTTGAGAACTATTTTTTGAAATCTGAAGTGTCATGTAAGAAACACCTTCAAGAAAGAAAAGTGCAAACTAAGGTGCAGCCATGCAACCTAAAACTAGGATTTTATCACAAATTAATGTCCATTTCTTCAAATTGCACATATAGGCTCTCAATCCAACCCAATCAATCTCTTCAATACAAACTTTGCCCAACCTAAAGATAAGCAATTGCAAACACAGGAATACAGGTAAGAGTAACCTGTTGTTACAGGTTGCTGAACTTTGGGCAAGCCTTCTTTACCCACATTCAAAGCATTCAGTCTTAAACATGGAAAATGTCTGCTTTGAAAGTGTGCTTGTATCCCACAGCTAAATAAATATCTGTAGTGTAGAAAAAAATGAACAAAGAACACCTTCATTAAGAGACAATTTTCTGATTCTAACACAATCACAAACATTATAATCACAAACTGATTTTAGCAGAGTGTAATTAACGAGGGAACGTTCAGCTGACAGTCTGAGTTTCATGTCATGTTTATCAGGAAAGAAAAAGCTTATTAAAAGGTAAACAAGCCTGGAACATGTATTGCAACTAGATTAGATTTCAAAAAAATCAGATAAGATAATGTTCACGAGGCAATCGTTGTATCCTGTTACATACATCATAAAACGCAGACTGGAGCATGCAAATACAAACAGCTAGTACTTTTAAAAAAGCGCTTAAACTAGCTGGTAAAAAGATTCGAGCCACAAAGACACGGAACTGCTACTCTCACTAACACGTAGGAAATTTAAGTACATTTGCAAGTGCAAATAGCTAATGCTACTGATCAACAACATGCCATTACATGCAAATGTACTCAGGAGTAGAAATTCTTCCCTTGGGTTCACTTCACAGAGTGACTGAGAGAAGCATTCAGCCTTATCCAGCTACAGCACTTTGGACTTAACACTGAGTTCTAAATTTAAGCAGGTATTTTTATTTTTCAATGTTCTGACACTGTAATTTTTAAAAGTGATTTTGTTATTCGACCAATAAAAAAAAAATACACAGCACCTGCTTAACTTTTTCCCTCCAAGTTAATCATAAAGTGCCATGGCGGTCAGGTTAAACGCCTCCCTTCATCTTCCACAGTATTTACAAAAAAAAAAAAAAAAAAACAACTCACAAGACACAGGTCATTTTGGCTGTCATTCGGGGCAACAGAATGAGCAGAAAGAAGGCCGTTTTCAACAGAGTAAGCAGATTTGGCCACTCCTTCTGAGTAGGTGAGCAGTACAATGAACGCTTTGAGAAAAAACAATGAAAAAAAGAGAAATAAGCGAGAGAAAAGCGACTCCGCCCACATGTCCTGCTCTCTCAGAAGGCCGCCATTCTGAGGGGGATCTTCCGCCCGAGCCCAATAAACCCAGGCCTGTTTTTAAACCAACAGATAATAGTACCAATATCAATAATTAATAGAATCTATCATAACTGAATAGACATAGGATTAATAATTATCAAATACAGCATTATACCGACAGCGTACGGCAATTGTGAAGTGTATATTACACATATGCATCTGCTTATGTTGAATCAAATAAGCAATACAGCACAATCGCCTTACAGCCACCCTCACATCAGTCTGCTTATAGGCTTCCATGTTATCAAAGGAAATGGAAATAAAATATTTTTTAGCTTTGCTAATAATCTGCTTTTTTTCTCAGAAGCGAAACTTCTCGTGCACAGAGAGGTTTCAGTATCTGTCACGGCTGGTTTGAAAACGGGCTGGGTTTAAGCCAGTCATTCCCATAAAGCAGACACACTGGCCAGCAGGCAGAGAAAGTGCATTGAGAAAAAAATCCAAAATCTTCCTTTACATTCACAGTACCAGAATAATAAGCAGTATACGGTTTAATAATTGTATTAACTTAGTTTACATCAAAATATTTAAAAAATGCTTAGGGCGAATCCTTTAATTGCCAATCCTCCTGAGCCTTTGTTAATAAACCTTCTCTACCTGAAAGCAGTACTGCCATAACTAAATCAAAGACCAAGTCTGAACTGCAAAAGTTACACCACAAACAGCAAATGCTCCTAAAGGGACTTAATCTTTGAGAGGAAACTGCGTTTCGACGACGCGCCTTTTCAACATTTCACTGAAAAACAACGATGATCTGTCGCTAACTTGAGTGTATCTTCCACAGATCCAACATGCAGACTAATATCGCGGGGGGGGGGGGAGAGAGGGGGACCTACACGCCCAGAAACGAACAGACACCGCACGCACGAAAACACAGCTCCGGAGAATCCAAATACTGCACTTTGATCCATGGAATTCAAGCAATGTCCACCACTACGAACAATTACCAAAAAATAAAAACACAGGATTTGAGAGAGGAGGTGCGCGCAGCCGGAAGGGAATGCAACAAGACGTCCGAGTTTGCAATCCCTCCGATGAACCCCAGGCCCCGCAAACAGCGGGTTAATCGCAAAAAAAGGGTAAATCAATGAGCATCATCATATTATTACAACTCCACGTCTGTCTATGCAAAGTCACTAAAAATAAAGTTGGCACGCACAAATGACTAAGCGGAAAATGCAGGCGTATGTACAGGGGCCTGAGGCCTGAAAAACATTCAATGTTTCATGTAGTGTCGATTACGTGTTGTTCCCGTTACAATGAAGGCCAATACAGCTGCGCAAGGCAACAGCACACCGAGCTACATTACAAGCACAGTCTACCCCAATGACAGAGAGAAGAGGACATTTCCAACTGCGAAAACAGCGCTTTACAAGTCCCGAGAGAAGCTGCGCATGTCTGAATCTGGTGGGCTTGCCCACTGAGCCTTCACACGAGGGAGAGAGAGGAAAGCTACTAGCTTTCACCAGAAGAGGCCAGGAATATTGAACATTACCAAACTGCGCAAATCAAAGCACACTGACACAGCCTGTACCTGTTCCATTGCTATATGCCAAAGTATACTCTGTTTCAGCAGTATAAGTAGTCTCGGATTATCACAAAACGACCAGCACAGCATCTTTTTTTTGGTTGTTTTTTTTTTTTTAAACAGCATTATACTGCCACCTGCTGGACACCTGAAGCAGAGCAAAAGCAGCCACAGAAGCGTCATTACACGGGAGCGTGACGCATGGCACGAGCGGGGCGCCGTGAGGGGCCTTTCGGCGCGCGTGCGTTTCGGCACCTCACAGACCTCCCGAGCAAAGCAACCCGAGCTGGCAGGGGGACCGCGGGTTCCCCCCGTGGCACAGGGGGCCGGGGGGTTAGCAAGCGGAGGCGCGGCGCTGTGGTTACAAGCCCGTCAGGTCGACGATGGCTTTGATGAAGATGGTGTCGTCGCGGATGTAGGAGTTCTTGGAGTCGAGCTTGGAGAGCGGGCAGAAGAGCGGGCAGCCGCTGGCGATGTTCATCTCGCTGACCGGCCGCTGGAAGGACGAGGATGTCACGTCGGGCCGGAAGGCGTCGATGACGTGCTCACGGTTGTTCTGGTCCAGCAACATCAGCGTCACCTGACCGCGAGAAACAGAGGGGGAAGCAGTGGCTTTAGGGCCTGCACAAACTCAGACGCATGGACTTCACAAACAAACATCTTGGTCTGTATTTCTCATTGTTCATAACGGAAAAACACTGTCTTGTTTCCAGGCAGAGAGCTGCGAAATAACCACAGACATTGTGGTTCTTTTTTAAATTTGCTTCTTATTTATTTATGGAGTTAAATTTACACATTTATTTCTAACTAAGACAAACGCTAACAGCGCATTTGTAAGTCATTGAACGCATCTAAGCGTGTTTCTAACCTCACTCATTGTCTTGTTTCTAGGTAGAGAGCTGTCAAATAATCACAGAAATCCTTCGTGGTTTCTTTTTTATTGAGCTTTTTTATTTTATCTATTCTTCGTTAAGTTAAATTTGCAGCTTTATTACAGATGCTCTGAAAATTCCGCACTTGTTTGTAACTTCTCTCCTTTACCGTGCATAAGCATGTTTGTAACCTCTCTCCTTTAACATGCATAAGCGTGTTTGTAACCTCTCTCCTTTAACGTGCGTAAGCGTGTTTGTAACCTCTCTCCTTTAACGTGCGTAAGCGTGTTTGTAACCTCTCTCCTTTAATGTGCATAAGTGTGTTTGTAACCTCTCTCCTTTAACGTGCGTAAGCGTGTTTGTAACCTCTCTCCCTGACCGCGTAACAGCACAGGTGTTGGGCCGCTCCTGGCCTCCTGTCCCGGGACTCACCTTCTGATTGAACGGCCACTTGAGCAACGCGTCACTATGTCCCCGCATCACCACGAAGAACAGGGACAGGTGACTGCCACGCCCCGTCCCGTCTCCGTTCAGGTAGATGCGCAGACACATCTTGTAGCCGTATTTACTGGTGTAGAACGCTGCAGGGGAAGAGAGGATGTGAAGACTCCTTTTTATAAAGAAAAGTGTGAATAAGATGCACTGCATATCTGACAACCAATCACCCTGATCACATAAAGTGACTTTGAGAAGTAGCAGCAGGCTACAGGGGAACTAGAGCCCTGCTCCACAATAAAATTGAATTCAATATAGGCTTATTTTTAATTTCCATCACTAATAATATATATTCAGTTCAGTTCATTTATGTATCATACACTACTATAGTTTTGTGTATTAATATTCATCATTGTTTTTCAATGTTTATTTTTCTTTTCGTCCAAGTTTTTCACAGTTCTCATCACTTGTAGTGAGCTCATGAGCTTGGAAAGTTTTACATTATGATGCAGGCACAGTTGAAGACTTTAAGCTAAATCTTTAGCTTAGCTTTAACAACTCCTATTAAACCCATTAGGGCAGCGAAATTTTCACCCCGTAGAGCTACATGGCCGAGATGCACGTTACCATAGTGCTTAGTTGCAATTACCACTTACGAACACTAGATGGCAGTGAAGTTCGAACTGTAACACTCCGAATATTGTTTGGGAATGATGCTGCTAGTTCCATTCACATCGGTCACAGCTAATTAGCTCCATAAGCAAAGTAAGTCTCATAGCGTAAATTTGTTTTGGGTTGTGAAACAGCTCTACTGTCTCCAAACATTATGGAGTCTCTTTTGTCACACTCAGTTTAATGGAAGACTTTAGCTGAGAAGCTCCAAGTAAAGGAGGCCCGGACTGACTTCATATTAATATCCAGCAAGCCAGCAGTGAGCCAGGCAAGCAGTACACCCAAAGTTTCTCTAGACGTTAGTATTTTGTGTTCCATTAATATTCATGTTATGTATTCATCTTTAAAGTGAAGTTAAAGACCTAAAATTAGTAGTTTTGAATTAATTTATTGTTTTATAATTATTGTTTTATGAATTTCAGAGCCGTAGTGTGTGGTATGGCTTGCGGAACTCATTGAGAAATTCAACGCATGTTGTGGTCATAGGCTACCTGAAATATTCATTGTACTGCATGTCCATTTAGCGGAATTGCCAAGGGTTTGTAAAATATATCTGTATCATGCTGTCTTTCTGTTGATACCTTATTATACTATTGAAACAATTATTTGCTGATCTATGAAAGTGATGACAGAAAAAATTTCATAATGATGCAACTGAACTGATGCTTTCTTATGTGTTATGCCACTGCTGTCTTTTCCATTATTATTTTTTCTGGCTCCAGTTTTTTACCCATTGGGCTGGGTTTTCTGTTTTTTTATTCATACTGCAAAATTCAATGTTATTTGCACAAGAACTTTTTCCCAATCTCGATTGCACTATAACAAATGAAATTTGATGGATTGATTGACTGGAAAAATTTCCATGCTGTGATGCAAACCAATGTAGCAGAAACAGTTCTGAGCTGACCCGAGACTGAGGCTTACTGTTGAATTTGCTTTCAGAATCTAGTTTAAAAGGTGTTGTTTTTGTGGGTAGCGCCCCACCTGTGAGAAAGTGTGAGCAGGCACTGCTGCTAAGAGCAGCATCAGTGATGAATATGATGATCAAGCCACACGTCCAACAAGGGCAAACACAAAATTATATTTCCAAAACAGAATTATTTGTCAGCTTGAGCCAGCTTGAACAATGTAATTTTCTGTGAGGAAACACAACGCTAATCTACTGAAATGCCCTGCAGGCAGGTGAGCCGGGCGCTAGGTGTTACCTGGAGAGAACATGGCCGGAGCTCTCCCGGCGATGGCGTCCTGTCTCTTCTTGGTGAAGTCGGAGATCCTCCAGATGAAGACCCCGTCGAAGGTGGCAGCGGACATCTCTCGCATCCTCCCCTCCATCTCCGCGATGGTCAGGTCCTTCAGGCCCACCGTCCTCTCCAGCTGCCGCACCTGAGGCAGGTACACGAGCAGGTACACGCTTAGGACAAACCTGAGGCAGGTACACGCTTAGGACAAACCTGAGGCAGGTACACGAGCAGGTACACGCTTAGGACAAACCTGAGGCAGGTACACGCTTAGGACAAACCTGAGGCAGGTACACGAGCAGGTACACGCTTAGGACAAACCTGAGGCAGGTACACGCTTAAGACAAACCTGAGGCAGGTACATGCTTAGGACAAACCTGAGGCAGGTACACGAGCAGGTACACACTTAGGACAAACCTGAGGCAGGTACACGCTGAGGACTAACCTGAAACAAGCACTTACACAGACACTCTTATGATATACCAGAAGCAAGCAAACACACCTGCTTGGGATAAACCTTAAATGCACAGCGCAAAGCTTAAAGCACGCATACACACTTAGGACAGACTTAAAGCACGCAGACATGCTCAGCACAAATCGTAAAGCTCAGAGGATAAAGTACACATGCAAGCTCAGCACAGAGCTTAAAGCAGGTGCGTGCATCAGGGATCAGCACCTTGTTGCTGAGGCTCTCGATCTTGTCCTGGTCCAGCCGGTGCTGCCGGTTGCTGGCGTCCAGCGTGGTGGCGGAGCGCTCCACCTCGCGGTTCAGCACGCACACGATGTTCTCGAAGGTGCCCACCTTCAGCTCCAGGTCCTGGCAGCGGCGGCTCAGCTCTGCCACCTAGAGGGGGGAGGCAGAAATGCGCAAGACGCGCAAATTTCACTCCTTCAAACGCCGAGGCACAGAGAAACGGCAGCCCTATCGATCTTTAAGCAAGCGCACCACGGCGGGAATGGAGTTTTACTGTAGGGAAGAATGATTTTCAGAATCACAAGAACTGCGATTACACTGAGTCGAGTGATTCTGGAGAATCTTTTACTTTTTCCCTTCATGGAACAGGAATCATTAGGGATGAATATGGGACCGGATGCTGCGGCTCAAACTAATTGAGAATCAGACTGATCTCTACACTGGTGGGCTACAGCCATCTGTCACCGGTTAGAAAAAATATATAGATTTTACACTACTGACTGTGATCTTTTTTGCAATGAGGCAGGATTTACACCCTCAAATGTGCGAGCTGGCTAGAGTTCCTGCTATTCCAAAGCTGATGCCCTGCCAATATTGCCAGTCAAACGCAGGCATCCTACAGAACAGTAGACAGGATTTGTTTCGGTTCTGCACAAGAGGCCACGGCTTTCAACAACATATAGTATCAGAACACATTACCAGGTTCTTTTGTTTCCACCAGGTATCAGCTCAGGTCTCAGTCATTATTTTAATGGGCACCTTAAATGTGTGACTGAATTTAAGAAGTAAAATAAGCAGGCAATCGCTCTGGCCAACCTTGGTCTTCTCACTGTGAAGCTGCAGCTCCAGGGCCGCGCCCACCGCGCTGGGCAGCACAGGGGTGAAGGAGGTGGGCAGGGGGGTGGGGATGGGGACGGCCATGGGGGCGGGGCCGTGGGCGGGGCCGGGGGCGGGGCCGCAGGCTCCCTGCGCGGGAGGCGTCTGCGTGCTCAGCTGCCCCAGCTTCACCTCCAGCTCGCGCACGGACTGGTGCAGCTCGTGCACCTTGTGGCTGGCCAGCTCCAGGCTCTGCGGCTGCAGGGCCTCCAAGTTCACCTTGAGGCCCATGATGTAGTGCAGCAGCAGGTTCAGGTGCTCGTAGGAACAGGCCCGCTCATGCTCGTGGATCTTCTCCTTCTCCACCTCAGGGAGGGGAAGGGGGAGGGGGGAGGGAAGGGGGTGACACCAGGTGAAGAAAAACAACCAGAAAAAACAAACAGATTAGCAAGAAGTAAAAGGGTGGAATGATTCCACACCTGTGTGTACCTTTCACAATCTCCAGGGGGTACAACAAATATTTTATTTTACCAAGGGTGTAACAAAATACCATGAAATGATATATGGTGATACAAAAATGTAACAATATGAATCATTCAGCTGAAAAATGGTTGATGATATTAGCTGCTGTCTGTTCCCTCTAATTATGCTACTAATTTCTACAGATTACATCCAAAACGCTCTTCAATTTTAATTACATTGTCTCAACAGCAGAGGGCACCATAAACGAGTAAATGTGTTCAGTCTTGTTTAGCCATATCTCATGGCTTCCACTGGAAAGCAGTCTGAATGTGGACATCTGCTATTAAAAGCTGAGCTTTGTCATTTATTTTAGAAGGCCTCATAACAAAATATTCCATAATTTACGTTTTAAAAAATCATTTTGTTTACAATTCTAATAGGAATTTCTTAAAAAAAAAAAAACATTTTTGAACATTTTATACTTCAGGAATGAACAAGCAATTGTGTTCAGTCATAAATTGTTTCCATTCAAATTTTGTCCAAAATATGATGATAGTGTCTAACCATGACCTGAGTGTATCAATACATGCCTATTAATTGAACAGGATTTTGTACTTTATTTGCATTTGATAGGAGTGTGGAGATGCCAAAACACCGCTACAAAAAGACAGATAATTTGCTTACAAAAACCAGAACTAATTCCACAATAAATGAATTCACAATCTTCAGTTTCAACTAAAAAAGCTTCACTTGACCACTTGTCTACATGCACATGATCAGTCTGTGTGCCTGTTAACTACAGTTTAATTCTTTCTTCACCCTCATGGTGGCAGTAATGAGTAAAGTTTTGGGGACAGGGGCTTCTGACAAATGGGTTGCAGGTTCATATCCTGACTGAGACAACGCTGATTCACCCAGCAGTCCAGGTTTCCTATCATCACCACAAGGGTGGAAGTTATGATACCCCGACAAACAGTATGATGATGATAAAAAAAGTGTACTTACCGACATATCACACCCAACCACATGGAATCTGCACGGAGCCCTAAATTTACTACAGAACTTAATATGGTCTACATACTGCAAGGGAAAAAAGAGAGAAATTACCATCTGAGCAGAAACGTCTGTCAGGCACACCTTACAGCAAAACCCTTTGCACCTTTTAATGCTTTACGTAATTAGTTCGGGAAGCCATCCATCAGTGCCTCTATACTTTTTTATGCAAATTTAATTTTTGTGTTCCAAGGCAACA
This sequence comes from Megalops atlanticus, assembly GCA_019176425.1. Lineage (NCBI taxonomy): Eukaryota > Metazoa > Chordata > Actinopteri > Elopiformes > Megalopidae > Megalops > Megalops atlanticus. The sequence continues at coordinate 3,728,214 of CM032878.1, forward strand.
CTTCCAAAAGGTTTATTTTTGTTAAGCATGTAAGCCTCCCTTCATAGCACAGGAGAAATAAATAATCTGAACAAATCTGTCCTCACCTTCTCTCTGGGAATTTTTTTCTTTGCACAGCCCTCACAAATCATGGGGTACTTTGGACAGATCTCATCATGAGCCTACAAAAAAGGCACCGTGTTAGTGTGGTGTACCCCGGCCAGAACTGGACAACCAGCTTTATGTGACGTCTGAAGCAGTCACAGACTTCTGAGCATTCTGCGTATCTGAACCAATGAGTATATGTATTGTGTTAAGAGAAAAGCAAACTGAATAATGTTTAACAAACTTGTCTTATTGCCAGTGGAAAATAGCTCCACTAATATACTGTGAAAGGATTCCCATCATGAAAAATCATGTTTCAATATTTCTAGAAAAACTACATTTCAGGATCACTGACATGTGGCAAACGCATTTTAAACACTGAAAAATTGCCTATTTTAAATATATATGGAATCTTTAGAATGTACGGCTACAGGACAGGTTAAACATTGGTAAGAAGGGCTCTAAACTTTAATCACCATGACACAACATTTCCCTGCAGTGAGCTGTGCCTTACCTTTATGTTCTTAAAATGAAACGGTTCTTTGCAGTACTTGCAGTTGAGGGTTCTTTCGGGACATTCTCGCTCATTGTGACGTTCCTGGTCATTAAATCTTACCAGCTCTTTGCACGAGGGACAGGGGATGATCATGAACTCACACTTTCCTTCGTGGTTCAGCTGCAGGAAGCAAAGGAGCAATCAATTCAAGTCCTTTCGGCACCTGACAACAGGTCTAGATCAGTCCGCACACCCCAAGCCCTGACCTCAGCCAATTTACGTTTCATTTAGATTCTGATCCAGGATCAGTTGATAAGTGTTTAAAGTGCGTACATCGGAATAAACAGGAAGCAGAACGTTTACAGAATGTGTCCTGTCTCTCCAAAATGCCTGGCATACGTGGAGTTTAACTGGGAATTTTCTCCAAGTGGATTACCATCAGTGGTTCACCAAAATTTTTTCTTTTGAATCACAGACTTGTCTCTAAAATATCTATGTGGAATTCGGGTTCAGTTTTCATTAGAGGTTAATGGGACATTTTAAAGGATAATATGGCACACTTAATGAGTTTGGAAAGCAGAAGAACCAATGCTTAGAATGGCCAACCAAGGACTTTCCTTGCGCTTAATTGTATGCTAGAACCACCCAGAGATGCAACATCAAATGGGAAACTGTACATCACATCTGAAAGAAAGGTTTTTATAGTGAAAGACGAGATAGGAACGAAGGAGGGGCGTTTCCAGCAGGAGCAATCACACCCTACCTCGTACTCTTTAATAGTGCCTTTCCAGGTGCACCCCTCGTTGGGACAGATGGCAGCCAGAGCCTCCACCTCTCTGCGCGCCGCATTGTCGGGGAACGCCTGGGAAACACAAGCGTGTGAGGAGCTCACCTCTCCCGGGACTCTCACGCAGATCACAGCTACATTTCCCATGGCTTTTCACCCATGTCAGGACCACAGTGAATTTAAGGAGGTATATCTGATTTCTGTTGCTGAAACAGTGAAATTCCTGTAAAGTTGGGCTATGCTGAAGATTGTGTGTTTTTGCAGGGACGCACACTTGCAGATGCTCTTGCCAGCAAACACCAGTCACCGATGACTTTTGCTAGGGGCCTACTGTACCAGCCAGACAGCTTGTAATTTATTACTGTGTACTGACATTGTTAGTGAGTTTTGACTGTATGAGAATCATTTAATCATAAAGATCAGAACTCAGCATCAAGAAATTAATTCATTTCTACCACTCTGGGACTCCTTGGCATTAGGCCAATGAACAGACACAGACCATCACCACGGATTCAGTTTTCCAGCCGCTACCAGTGTGTTTCTGTGTGTGTGTGTGTGTGTGTGTGTGTGTATGTGTGTGTATTTGAACAATTTGCATATACATTCCTTTCAGTTGCGCTTGTGTCATATGTTACTTTGTACCTATGCCAATTATTGGACAAGCCTATACATAGTCGAAGTACAGTCCAGTTTGGCTCAAGCCATCTTAAACGTTTTCATGTGACAAGGCAATACCAAACAGACCATAATGTGCATCTGCAAAAATAACTACTTACACAGCCTTGTTTTAGAATAGATGTTGGCTCTTCAAATATGTCTTCCTTTATACAAGCAGCGCATTTCTGTGGGCCAGAACTAAGGGAGAGAGCATTAAGATTATTGATTATTGCAGAATCAACATCAGTATGTAACTTCCCCCCAGTGAATCTGTCTCCCTGTCCAGAGACAGAGTAAAAACAGTGGCAGTGATTCTAATCAAACAGTTTGATAGTCTAAACTGAGTATGAGTAATCAGATTACTCATACCAGTCTTGGAGACGTGTCTGAACATGCCATACACAATTGCAAAATCACCCTGTGTCACCAACTCGGGTGACCTTTCACCTCCTTTTAATTCTAAAAAATGTTGCACCCACACAGAGTGGGCCATGAACGACATTTTTTTTCATATTCGTCTAAAACAAGTTTTATGAAATTCGTCTGGTTAAATATGAAAATTTCGCATCACATTCAACGCCTAAAAAAAGCCATTGGGCTTTAAGGATCAAATTATACATACAGAAGCAACATTAACGTTCGTATTGAAATTGATATTATTGACACAACGTGAATATTTGTGGTGCTTTTTTTTTTTTTTTTTGATAAGTGCTACGGAGATGCTGTTTGGACAGATCATCGTACCCCCTACAAACGAAACCCTCCATCACCCTATCCACACATTTCACACACCGCTGGATCTGAGCGGCACCTACGCACCATTGACCCCCGAGAGCAAGCCAACAGACAGCTGTCAGCGGGTCAGCACGTGGCTCGTTTCATTCACAGCCCAGTTGGCTGAATGACCCATTCACTTCCATCCTACATCACTGTAACAACGCAAATAGCAAGAATGTCCGCTTTCAGTTACTGTTAGGAACTGTCTTACTATATGAATTTAACAAGCTGGTTATTTACCTGACAGTTTTGTTAAAACAATATGAACAAAAACGGTGACCGCACTGAGCTTGAAAGGGTCTCCTCAAAATCTTCTGACAGCAGTTACACAGGTGCTTATCCTCAAGCTTATTGGCCAAAATTTTCCTCGGGAATCCGGGTTTGTTGCCTTCCAGTGACGATGGCGGCGACGGGTCCTGGGATGCCATTGTTCTCCGAACACAAGCGTGACCTGCGGGGAGCGACAGTAAATGTTCCGGATGCAGGCGGCCGAATGCAGCCCACATCCATTCACGCATGCTTTTGTCAAATGACAATTAGTCACCCAGTTTACGTACCCAAAAAATGAGGTTACCAGCGAACTGGTAAAGCCGTGAAACATTTCACCATTAAAAAAAACACCACGTAGCTGGTACATCGGCCACCGTTTGGATAGCGTTGCGATCACAAGCTGGCCAGATATTGTTTCTGTTTTCAGCTTTCCAAGCAAGCAGAACAAACAAACTGGCTTATTAATTAGTGATGGGGGACAAAATTAGCTTGTTAGCTAGCCAATGCTAGCTAACCAAAACACAGACTCGGCTGGGTAGCTGGCTAGCTTGCTTTCTGTATAGACTTTCTTTCCTTTCACTGAACTGTGGCAGCCAGACAGATGGCAACTTAGCTGACCAGCTTTCACTTTCTCATTATATCCACGGCATCTTCTGATAGCTGAACCTTAAAACTAAGCTGGACTCAGTCAACCAGCTGGTGCGACCTCTTATGTTGTGAATAAACCAGCCACGCCCCTTGACACTAACATGTGAAGTTATTGAAATAATATGAAATAAATGTCATTTCGATAACATGAAACTCACCCGGGGTGGAACGGCTTCATCTGTGCAGAAATAAATTAAGATGGATCTGTCCCTTTCGTCGGTTCCTAGTTTCGTTTCATACTCGCTGTATAACGGTACAGATACTGATACGCACCCGACGCCGGACTCCAGCTGATAACAAAACAGATATTAGCTTGCTCGCTAACTAGCTATACAGTGATGGCTAATTATAAACACTCCGCGTTTTTCCTATCCCTATTACAGGAATTCGGTGTATAGATACATCCACTGAAAAAAACAGCGGAGAGCTAACCAAAAAAAATAATAAAATTAAATAAAAGGTTCTCGCCTCCTTGTAGTAGACAAAGACGGTTATTCCACAAGACAGCTGGCTGCCTAGTTCACGCTGGGATCTTATGTCTAACGTTTTTGGTCACTGGGGCAAACGGCTATTGCGAAACGAAAACGGAAAGTTCCGTTCTTGCGTGAATTGTAGATTTAGGGTATGAGCCATCTGAAGAAGAGCAGACAAGAAATAATGTCCAGCTGAATTCAGCCGTCGGCCTTGCTGCCTAAACCCCGCCTTTGTATGAATATTCAGCTCCGTCGGTTTTGCGAGCTGCGAATCGCGGCGGTGCTGGTCAGGACAATTCTTCCCAACACCAGGAAATTACATACCAACGTTTCACTGGATGTACGTTACAGCCAGAGAGAGAATACCACTGAAAAGTTTTTTTTTCCGAAGACAGAACGAAGACGGTTAGGAATGAAACAAGACATGCGTTATCACAATACTTAGCAGCTGTCCATAAAAGGGTATTTAAATCATAGTCCTTCTTGATGTATGGAGGGAATTTAGGGTAGGTAATTTGTTCCAGGTAACAAAACCGGCATCGCCCCCACTTGCAGTTTAAACCTCCAACCTTCTTGGTACTTGTCTAGTGCTATAGACATTACGCAACAGGGTGCAACCGGTATCCTCAAGATGAACGCAATAGTAGACGAGGAGACAAGTAGGCTACCAGATTCATCCAGTAATCACAGGATCTCTACCGACACCGTTTCGACACTAGTGAGGCAATATATATTTGTGTGATTTATTCTGTGTGGATATCAAATAATCACATGCGCGACATATGCATAGATTTGCTTAAAATAGTTTTACATTTCCCCCAAGCAGATCATTCATTTGTTTTATGAAACACCGAAACAACACTTCATGTTCAAAACACGGTTTAATCCACGCTGATGTGATAAAAGTTGTATGTTTTCAGACACAATTACACGCGCATTCATTTGCCAGTTTCTTCCCTCCAGACTGACTACAAAACAAGGTCCACAGAAAACATCACATCAGATTTGAAAAAAGAGACAGTGTGAAACAACCAGCAACCAGTGCCATAACTGGGATAGACTGAATACAGTCTATACTACAATAAGACGTTCATAACATACCTAAACGGTTAGTGTACAATTCTGATTTGATAACGCAGTTGATAAATTGTTCACCGTTGGAGCTGTAACCGAACGATCAGGGTAAAACAGATTATGTCAACACATGCAAGGGTGTGCAAAGCATGTGAGATTGATTTTATGACATATAGCATAAAGGTCAAGTCTTTTAAAGTCTTGATTGGCTCTGCCGCAACCATGAAGGGAAAAAAAGAAAGAAAAAAATGGTTCTATTCATACAAAGTAACAGTCAATATATGCTACCGGCCATATTCGACTGCATGTAAACATTTTATCTTTGATTTAAAAAAAAAAAACTTGTGATGAGATATCCTAAAATATCGTGCAGGACAGTTTCTGAATGCTTAGTTTCATGCAAATAAAACAGTCGGTTGTAAGTCTAGAGATTTTTTTCTTGGAATGTCACATGTCTGTTAGTCACTTCAGTACGCTCTGAAAACACACACACACACACACACACACACACACACACACACACACATACACACACACACACACACACACACACACACACACACACACACACACACATAATATACGCATTTGAAACAGACACTGCACATTGCATTACATTTACATATACATTTATTCATTTAGCAGACGCTTTTATCCAAAGCGACGTTGCACTGTTGTTAAGTGATACAATGGTTAAATGTCACTAGATTAGCCAAACGGCAGTATTTTCCAATAGTTAGTTAAACTAAGCTTTTTCAAACTGTAATTCAATGTCCGTCCATTTGTATTGCTGTAAATGTGAGACCAATATCACATGAAGAGCTGTATGCGACTGTATGGGGATAACGGTGTAGACAGTGGTAAGGAGCAGGGCTTGTAACCAAATGGTTGGTAGTTCGATTCCCCGCTGGGGCACTGCTGCTGTACCCTTGGGCAAGGTAGCCTACTTTATCCACAATCTCAGTAGATATCCAGCTGTGTAAATGGGTAACGTGAATAATGTAACCTATGGAAGTCGCTCTGGACAAGAGCAACTGCTAAATGACAACAATGCGATGTAATGACATCATCCTACCGCTAGTGGCGCTTTTGGAATAAAACAACTCAGCGTAATCGAGTCGTGTGGTGGAATAGCCTTCTCTTGATTGAAACGTCCCCTTCGAGGAGGAAGCAGGAAAAATGGCTGCTGTAGAAGAATGATGCCCCGAATAAACATGAACAAGATGTAGGATGTGATTTTCGGATCGTGTCATTTTGTTGTTTTCTTACATGCTATGGAAACAGCTGTTACTAACGAAGCGGAAGAACACAGCCTTAAATGTAAGTGGCGAGCTCCCTTAGCAATCTTACCGGCTTAGCTTCGTTGATACAGAAGCGAAATGTCAGATAGGCTAGCTAATGTTAGCCAGAAGTCAAATATCCTGGATAGCGTAGCTTAACTTAGCTATCTAGCGGTAGGTGGATCTAGCAGACTGTACGGGGTAAGTCCGTTGTAGTAATGGCTAGCTAGCTGTTTCGATTATACATTGCAGTGTGTACATAGCAGGATCGATACGATTTGATACATGATTGATCAGCGTAAGGCACCAATAAAAAATACAGGAAGGCCAAACCAGCTAGCCGGCCAGCCTGTGACAGGTTGGCTCGCTTGCCAGCTGTTCCTGGCTGCAGGATGTCCTGGTGTTGCTGACAGGGATTCGAGCAGAGTATAACCACTCAGACTATCTACCACAAAAGGCATATATTTATCTCAGTTGCTCAGTTAGCTAGCAAACCACATGTTGTTGTATCGAGATCGGGTACTTCAGCAATTGTAGCCACATGCTTTGAAGTGGCTAACGTTGCAGTAGCTAGATAGTGGCTAATGGCAGCGTTGCTAGCTAGTGGTTTGCAGGCGTGCTAGCCGACAGTATCACATGAATACATCAGGCGGTCATTCCGGTGCGTACAGCTCTGTCCAAAGATGATGCGCGGTGGAGCGGTGACGAGCTTGGACCACACAGCTAGCTGGCTAGTTTTAATGGTTTTGAGATGGAGAGCTGAATATGCGGCTCCTCTTCTTTGCAGCTAGTAAGCGAGTCAAGGAAAAAATGTCAATATTTTCACCGGCCAACGAAAGCAGTTCATTAATGTTGAATGATTAGACGGGTGATGAGTGTACTTAATGCACTGGCTTGCAAGCTGTAGCTACATGATAGCGTTACACGTAGCTGGCATTCTATGTACTGGAATAAGTTTAAAGTTATACTATATGCTTGCTTTATGCCTTATTTAACGAACTGCGTTTTGTGTTTTCTTGTAGGCGGCAGTTAAATGCATGCACTAACAGAATCAGAGAAAGACTGATCTGCTCAAACAAAAATGCCTTTACTGAATGCGCTCAAAATTGTTATTGAAGGTTGGAGTTTTATGTTCTTTCTTGAAATTGGACTGAAGCTACAATTAGGGAGTGCGACAGGAGATAGGACACTCATAGGTTCAGCACTGACTGCCTTACTTACGCAGCCTTTTTAAAAGTAACCTCCGTCCTTTTTTAAAATGAGTATCACAAAATCACAGTATTAGAGTTAGGTTGTGCCTGGCTTGCTTATGAGCAACAAAACCCAATGTGTGAAGCCTTTTAAGTGTGTAACGACATGTTTTGTGTGTGTGTGTGTGTGTGTGTGTGTGTGTGTGTGTGTGTGTTTAAATAAAGAGACAGACTGCACTGCTTGGAGATTTATTTTCCACATAGAGCGAGTCTCACCGGACGACTTCAGGATGTTCTCGGCACTAAAGAAGCTGGTCGGATCGGAGCCGGGCCAGATGAGGGACAGAAACATCCCCGCTGGCCTGCAGTCCATGAACCAGAGCCTGCAACGGCGCTTCGCCAAGGGGGTTCAGTACAACAGTAAGTGCAGGGTAGAAATGCATTTATTCATGCGCTGTGCATAACTGTGTGGGCAGGAGAGGGCCGCGCCTGGCCCTGGTCCCAGACGGAGCTCTGAAAGCAGGCCCACACCTGTATTATGCAGAGCAAGGTCACACATTAGCCCTGACACTGCCGTGTAGAACCTGCCTTTGATTATCTATGCAGATGAGTAAATAAGGCCTTAAATCGAGCCTGGAGAGTTGCACTCACCCTGCCATGGAGTAATTAGCATGAAAATGAGACGGCGAGCGTTGAACGCCACTGTAGACAAAAACTGCTTACTCCTGTTAAGCGCTGCAGTTGAGTGAATGTGATTTCTCAGTAATGACAAACACTGTAATTTTCTGTGATTGACTGGGCACTGTGTGTATAGCCAATGGAGGGGCTGCACTTCGACTTGTGCCACACGGCCATCCAGGACCAAGACTGAGAAACGGTGATCTAAAAGCTGAAAAAGCAGGAATTTCAAACTCTCCTTGTTGGCCTTGTGGATTTCAGCATTGAGGACAGTGATACAGCTCAAGGTTGCAGGCTCAAGGGTGATTAAGGCCCTCTTGCCATTGCAGTGAGTTTGACACACAGCCTTGAAACAGGGCAGGTGTTTGCCAGCAGATCGTGCAGGCCTGTTGCTTATGTAAATGTCACATTGTGTTGCTTTGTTAAACATTCTGTCAGCATTAGAATTCCACTGTTGGGTCTGTCATTAGAGGTGCTGCTACCTTAGCTGTTCTTTCACATTGTCACTTAGATGTGTGGCAAAATAAAATAATAATAAACAATATAATAACAAGAGCAGATCAGTGTTCAGCAGTTGTGATCTGTAATGGAGAAACATCGCTACCATGGGAGTAGCTCAGTCAATCAGGGAGTCAGTCAGTCAAGCATTTGGTCAGTCAGTGGGTCACTCAGTGGGTGAGTCTGTTGCCTCCGCCGGTCACATTCAGCACTGTGCTTTACTGTAGGGAGACGACACTGTGATCAGTGAGAAATGTATCGCTAATACCATGGTGTGTCCCCTGTGTTTGCCCCTCCCCCTTACCCCCTAGTGAAGATTGTGATTCGTGGCGACAGAAACACGGGTAAGAGCACACTCTGGCACCGCCTGCAGGGGAAGAAGTTCCTGGAGGAGTACATCCCCACCCAGGAGATCCAGGTCACCAGCATCCACTGGAACTACAAAAGTAAGTTTCTGCACCAATGGGCGATTTCCACTGGGTTTTTTTTTTACTTGAAACAGTGGAGTTGCATTGCATTGTGGGTAATGGTGTCTTCCACACTGCCTCCACTGTTACCCAACTGCCAGATTAACCTGCTTTGTGTGATTTCTGTCTTGTCGTTTGGTTGACTTCTACCCAGCCAATGTGGGGATCTGTCAGATCAGACGCAGGCCAGCCCACAGCTCAGTACCGGAATCGATTGAGCTATGCGATTCTAGTATGTGTTCATTTTGGACCCTGCTAGTACCTCCTACTTCATTTAACTAAATTTGTTGATAATTTGTCTTAGATGTCACTATGCCACACTTAATTACCCTAACTGGTAATTTAATTAAGCCCTGATCAGTTATTTTTGATTTGCGATACTGCTGAAAGTAGTTTATTCAGTTGCTAAGTAAATACATGTCTGTACATATGGAGCCCAGTCCTTTGAATTTTTTTGTTCCCGTGGACAAAAGAGTCTGAGAACAGGCAGCCTCCCACTCCAGCAGCATGTACCCTGCAGTGTCTGCTTTGTCTGTGAGCCAGTAAAAGCACTCTACAGCGCCTACCCAGAGTCTATTTCTGCCCTAACTCATCCAGCAAAATATGCCCTGCTTACAGACAGCCAAGTTCCTCAGCCTCATGTCTGTGTGTTAAGCAGTAACAGAACAGGCCCTGCTCAGGGGACGGGACTGGACCACTACACCCCTTTACTGAATCCCTCTGCTGGGAGGCTGAGACTGGTCCCTTGGACCCCATTACTGAATCTGTGTGTGTGTGTGTGCCTTTTCCCCACTTAGTGGTCAAATGAAGGTATTGTCATTACTGTGGGGGAGCACAACCGTTTCTAGGGTTGCGTAGTCAGGGGGAAACAGGCGTGATGCCCACCTTCAACAACCTTCAGCTGTTGTTAGGGATGGTGGAAACCTGCCGCGTCATGCCTGACTGTGGAGACCACAGCAGGGAGTTAGTCCTCCTCAGATGGCATGGGCTTATTCGGCGGTGACTCATCTTTTTTTTTTTGTTTGAAGATGGTTTCCAAACGCGGAGGACGCCTCCCGCCTGGCTATTGTCAGCAGCCGCCTCCGGCATTCGGTCATCGCTCGCTCTGAAGGCGGCCAGCGAACGCGTCACTGTTTTCATCAGAACAAATCTGCATAAAGAGCCAGCCACCCCCACCGACCGCTCGCAATAAAGGGCATTACTCAGCCCGGATCCCTGGCTGATACGGCACCCTCTGTGTTTGAGTTGTTCTTTGCCTCTTATATTGTACAAGCAGCACTAATGTGACTGTGGAAAAGGGCTTCTCCCTGCCAGAATAATAAAAAGAATGAATAAGTTGGGTTTAATTTAAACCTCTGCGTTGTCGCTCTGGCTTCCATTGCCTGATTAGCCCATGCAGACAGCTCCCGGGAGATGAGTGGATGTATAAATAAAGGCACTTTCTTTAATGAGAAGCTCTGCAGTGTCCGCGCTCGCAGACAGACTCTCCCCTGCTCGGATAATTCATGTGCCGACGCCACCGCCGCAGTGCGAGGAAGCAGTGGTACTCATACGCCGGCCTGTTTATGTACACGGACCTAATTATTTCTCATTTTGTGGACACATCTGTGTTGTACTTTGCTGACCTCTCTGTGTAATCAAAAATAAACCCTGTTACATTCTTCTCTGTCACATTCCCTCACAACACACTATACACGGCAGATCTGGGAGCACAATAAGGTAAATATCTGCTTAACCAGTGAAGGCCAGTAGGGTAGACCATTAGTACAGACAGAGAGATGGATAGATGACAGGTAGGCCATAGATAAGTAAATAGGTCTTTGTAGAATAGTTAATAGTTGTTAGTTTGATTCATTCTGTTTAAATGATGACTCACTGGGAAGAGATTTGCGTTCGCATACATTTATTTTAATTTGATGTGGAGGTTTTTACGCTCTTCCTCATGAATGTTAATGACAATGAGTACATCTGGATTTTTTGTTGCATTTTTTGTTACTGTAAAAGCATCTAAGCATTGATGGCAGCAATCGATTAGTACTCTCAATGGGGAACAGTTAAACGATCTTGTATTGGGTCTCATCCCTGCTGTTGAGTCAGGGGTAAGTCACTTCTGTTTGTGATGTGGCAGCCACCACAGTTTCAGTGCGGTTGTCTCGTCTGTCTCAGTCTCTCTCTCTCTATCCTTCCACAGCAACGGATGACGTGGTGAAGGTGGAGGTGTGGGATGTGGTAGATAAAGGTGAGTTCCTCTCGCCCTGGCAGGACTTGCTCTCTGTCGCAGGGAGAGAGAGGGAGGGAGGGTAACATGGTCTGTCTGTGTGTCTATGTATGTGTGTGTGTGTGTGTGTGTGTGTGTGTGTGTGTGTGTGTGTGTGTGTGTGTTTGAGTTTGACTAATGCAGATAGTTTCAGTACTCACATTCTGACCTTTGAATTTTGGTTTTTTATTTTCTCCACTTAACTTGACTTCCACTCTATCAGGTGATGTATTTTGCGGAACATGCAGCATCAGTATACAGACATGGTAACTTAAATTTATTTGTTATAAGTGTAAATTTATTATAAGTACATTTATTTTTTAAGATGTGCTTATTATAATATGGACACTTACACATTATTTAATACTGTAGTGCAAATAGAGAGGAAAAAGTGTATAATCTAGGTTGGACCGTCTAGTTAAATACATCTGCGCAGAGTAGCTGGACGCTCACTCTACAAGCATCAGAACCATTTGGACTGAATGAGGGTAACTTCCACTGCTTTGCAAAAACTTCCATGTATCCTTAGATGAAATCATTTCAGAGAGGATGTCAGTGATTCTCTCTGTGATTTCCAGTCTTGCTGGATTGCATCGGCCAGCTGTGTGTGTTGCATGAGTGAAGTGGTCGCCGTAGTTAACCGCAGAGTTTCGGGTTTGTTTCCCTCCATCCCTTGCGCATCGTCCGATGTCTCGTCTGCATGCTGCGTGGAGCTGGTGTCTCTGCAGCGTGCCAGCTCAGCGCTACAGATCTCATATACTCTCCTGCTCTGCCATCTTACCAAAGCGTGTCATTTTGACACCTCTCTCCGGTGACCCGGCTCAGCCGACGCAGCCGGTAAACGCTCTTTGCGGTCTTGGTCTCCGGGAAGGAACCGTCAAACCCTCCCGCTTTCGATCGCAGGAGACAAGAGAGGCGTTCCCTCTTCCTGCTGTCAAAACACGATGATGCCCGTCCTCAGAAGACACCCACTTTCAAGAGAGGATGTTTATCTGAATCGATAGTGAGCAGCGGAAACTCTCGATGTGCTGATCTTGTCCATTTCCTGACCTATTTCACTGGCATGTTATGAGCAGTCTGGCAGGGTTGTTAATGCCTGCCCCTAGTTACAATCAGGGCTGGGTACGCTGGTCCCAGATCAGTTGTTATGAGTGGGACATACCTGTGGCATGCGTCAGCTTTGCACACTGGTACTGTTTGTACAGTTTTGTCGTGCATTTAAAAATGTGACAGTGTGTGGCTTAGACCCACCATAGTAGTGGAGCCAGGGTGGTGAGCCAGTCATTTTCACACAGTACAAAGCCCTTTCCCAAACAGCACCTAGGCAAATGAAAAGAGCCACATCAGCTGTTTAAAACGGTAGGAGTAAGCAAGTGTGTGTGTGCGTGTGTGCGTGTGTGCGTGTGTGTGTGTGTGTGTGTGTGCGTGTGTGTGTGTGTGTGTGTGTGTGTGTGTTAACCTGACCTTTCTTCCCTTTCATACCTTTTTGCTTGATTAATCCTGCACCCCATTTCAAGTCTGATATCATTGCATAAGTCTAGTTTATGTGCATTTTTACCATAATAATCATCTATATTAATGTTGTTTTTCTTGCTCCTCTCCTGCAATTCCTTCAGGCCAAAAATTCCCTCTTCCTGAAGGTGTAGGTGAGAGTCGCCTTAGCCTGTAGAGTGGAGGCTGTGCTCTGCTTCTGTTTCTGTGGCCTTGTCTCTTTTGTGCTGCTGTGTTATCTGAGTGCAAACATGGGCCAGTCTTTTTAAGGATTGCTGTGTGCCTGCTTGTACAAACATTTAAGTAGGAAGTCAGCTGTAGGTGAGACTTTTCAGACCATTCTCTTGCCATTATCAAGCAGAACAGATCAATCCTTCACAGGAACAGAACTACAGATTTACAACGTATGCTTTCAGGTGTAGAATATCACTCACAGGAGTAGAACTACAGCTTTACAGTGTATGCTTTCAAGTGTAGATTATCACTCACAGGAGGAGAACTACAGCTTTACAGTGTATGCTTTCAGGTGTAGAGCATAACTCACAGGAGCAGAACTACAGATTTGCAGCGTGTGCTCTCATGTGTAGATTATCTGCTCACTCAGCAGAACACAAATATAAGAGACCCTCGTCATTTGTGGGGGGTGCATTCTAGAGAAGATGACAAAATTTAGCAAATTCACAAATAAGGTACCGGTGCACAGAGGAAAATTTGTCCCACATACAAAAACAATTACATCATAAAAATACAATAATGTTTATGTGTTTAATGATTGAAATACTTATGTATGCAGTAATGCAGTGAATAGTTGCAATATTCACATTTAACTTAAAAAGAGCTGAAAGTCTCTCCATGGGCTTGCAGTTAATGGTTAAGGCAACAACAATGAAGCCAGTGACAGTAAGTAACTTCCTTTGCCTAAAATCACCACACAGCCTCTCACCACCCCTGCACTTTACCTGGCTTTCCTTTTGTGTGTCATTTTTAAGGGCAGGTGTTACTGAAATGCCCCCGCTGTACTTTCAGTGTGTTTCAGTACCAGGAGAGCACAGTAACAGCTCAGTAACTTAGAAAGAGCATGTGGATCGATGCTGGCTAAGCAGTACAGAGGAGTGACTGGGAGCAAGGCCAGGCATAGAGGGTGCGGGAGTGAATATCTGCTCCTGTGATTCACGAATCTGCGAATGCCAAGGGTCTCCACTGTGAGCTTACGCCCTTCCCTCCCTTTGTAAACATCCAAATGAACATCCATCCAAGAACATGAGCTGTTATTTTCATGCTTCTCTGTCCTTTTTTTTATTATTACTTATTAGAGTTGGTTATAGCTGTTGTATTGCAATGGGTCCAAATATTTAATGCAGAAAACCTGCCGTCAAGGACATTGCAGCTATTTATCATCGTTCAAAACTGTCACACAATCTCCTCTCTTCTTTCTCAAACAAAGCCTCTGTTATATAACTGTCCCAATGTCTCACTCCAAATGATTTTTACCCTTATGCTGAGTATTAGCTCCAAAAATGAATGCACACATGCTCCTCTAATGAGCTCATAAGTTAATTAAGTTAATTATGAATCTGAATAATTGATTTTACTCTGCCTCATATCCGGATGGCAGACTTGAAGATGAGACCCACTCATATATTGTATGGTATATACTGTATGATTGTATGATCATATATTGTATATGATACTGTATATATTATAAATTAAAAATGTGCGCTGTGTATATTATAATATTATATATTATACTCATGATATATAATGCCCCCTCTTGACTAGATGTGATTCATTGAGTCAGATTGAGTTTTTGCCCAGTGTTTTGGTTTTCGTGTGGATTTAGAAATGGAAAAATAATTCCTTGGTTATGGTGTGCATTATGGTATAGATGACCTGTCTGTGGCTGTGACAGGTTTTGTGTATTTTACCTTAATCAACATTTGTAATTGTACTGTATGCTTATTTATAATTATTTTCCTCTTAACTACTGCAGGCAAAGGTAAAAAGCGTGGAGAAAGTTTGAAACTGGAAAATGAACCCCAGGAGGTAAGAGTTTTGGTTTAGAATCGTACTTTGTCCAAACTGGCTTTGTGCTTTGTGCAGTTATCACAGTATCAAAGCCTTCTCGCAGGCCTGTTTGCACCAATCAGAATTTCCTCTTTTTGAGCTCTTTACCTGACTCTTTCCAGGAACTCATTCCAGATACTGACAGCTATGACAGGCCTTTTTAACGTTATGAAGATGGAAAATAAAACACCGTGTTTGTGTTCTTCTTCTAGGCTGAGAACGAGATGGCCCTGGATGCCCAGTTTCTCGACGTGTATAAGAACTGCAACGGGGTCATCCTGATGTTTGACATCACAAAGCAGTGGTAAGAGTTCCGGAACTGCAGCGGAATCCCTCACTGTGCTGTTCTCCATGATGGGGGCTGGTAACCGGACACCTGCAGAGAGATCTTTGCAGGCTAAGGTTGCTGATTTACAGCCCAAAACAAACAGCAGAGTTGTGTCAGCCAAATCTCATTGAGAGTAATGCTTCTGTCATTTTCACATGTTTTGAACAATATATTTTAACTCACAAGCAACTAAAACACATGAAGTCTGTGTATTTTCTCAGCTGGGAGTTAATAATATGAATACATGTTAACATCTGTTCTATTCATCTCCGAGTGTCAGGGTTCAAATCCCAGAAGAGGCACTTTTGTTTGGAATGAGTTACGTTACCTCTGTTTTTCTGGTAAATGATGCGTCTGTATCAGCAGGTTTCAAAATTAATGAGACATGTTTAGCTGGAAGCTCTGTACTGTAATTCCCCGCAATATAAGGATGTTGGCTAAGCAAACACATTACTCTTCTTCAGGCACTCTGATTAGCCTTAGAATTCCCCTGATGTTGCAGACCAATGGCCTGGGGGTGGGGGGTTTTCTGAAGGTGTGACACTGCCTCATTAGCGTTTCTGGTTTTGGCCGGATGCTCCCTGCAGGACCTTCAACTACATCATGCGGGAGCTGCCGAAGGTGCCCACCCACGTGCCCGTGTGTGTGCTGGGGAACCACAGGGACATGGGTGAACACCGCGTCATCCTCCCCGACGACGTCCGCGACTTCATCGCCAGCCTCAACAGGTAGGGGGCGCCGCTGAGCTCCCCCCGCAGCGAAGCGGTCTGCGGCAGAGCCAGGGGAGAGCGAGGCTTCGGGAACTCCGCGAGGGGTGGAGCCGCCCTGTGCTGTCAGTCACTGACCGGCGCGAACCAATCAGAAGACACAGCGGAATGCTGTGATTGGTTCAGATCGGTCAGTCACTGTTAAATCGCGATGGTTGCAGCCTGTTTGGGGTTCATGAGCCCTCACACTCCCGGTGCTAGTCTGAACAGGATTCACCGAGGTGTGGCTATTGAAAATGTTTCCCCCATCCTGAAAAGTGTTCAAAGAGTCATGGTAAATTGCCATAATCTTAAAAAAAAAAGACAAAATATTCTAAACACTTTGTATGCTTTTTTTTATTTTACAACAAGCTAAACATGTTCATTGTTTTTGCTAACTCACTTTATGTTCAACTTTATCTCAGTTGCTTTTAAATCTAGCAAAGCCAGTGTGCTGATATTACTATCAAACTGGCTAGCTAGCTTGTAAATTGAGTGGTCATAATGTGTTTACCCCCACTACTGTCTTCAAAGGGCTTAAATTTATGAAAATTTGACTGTTGCAGCAATTAATTATTACACTAGAAGCATCTCCATTTTGCCTTTCATAAATCATATTTTAGTGAGAACTCTGCATCACAATCAGGGAATCTGCTCCTCTGAGTTTAAGCATTGCTTTGTCTGTCTTTTTTTTCCTTTTATAGACCTCTGGGGTCATCCTACATCCACTACGCTGAATCTTCCATGAAGAACGGTTTCGGCCTGAAATATTTACACAGATTTTTCAACATTCCCTTTCTGCAGCTACAGGTCAGTCCTCAGTCTCCTTCAGAGTCTTCTGTTTGCACTGCTTCACGTATAATTGTGTCTGTTGGGGGTATTCATTAACTAAAGTTGTGACTCACCATTGAAACTATTTTTGGCTGAAGCCACTGTAGTTCACACAATTTTTAAATAAATCATTGTTGTCATGCATATTTGTCATATTTAAAAAATATTTAGACCTTAGTCTTGTAGTCTCCTTGGATGTGGCTGTGTTAAAAACCATTTTATCTCCAGCTGATTCCAGTACAATGGTTGCGCGTGCCATAAAAGATTTAGGAAATGAAAGAATGGCCAGCATCTTTCCACGTTGAAAGCAAGCGCTGCTCAGACGCGTGTAGCTATTTTTAAAGACCACAGGGGACGAGTTTTGAAGGGACACGTTGTTTATGCGGCACGTTTACTGGAGATGGATGCTGGGAAAGAGTGTGCGGCTCTGAGAGCTCCTCGGCAGTGGGTTCCTGCAGTAAGGGGCTGCATCTCTGCACTGCACGGAACGCGCATTAAATATCCACACCGCTGCTGCACGCCGTGTCCCCTCCTGCACCTCGTGAGCCCTCTGAGTCTGACCCAAGCGGCTCTCCCTCATATGCACTTCCTTTCTGGCTCTTAAAGCACACTTCTGCTCTCGCAGAAGGGATGGTTATGAATCGGATTTAACACAGGACAAAAGGCAGGTTCCTAAACTAGCTTCAGTCATTAGAAAATGAAACCCAGGGGCAGTATTTAGTTGGACAAACCACCAAACTCTCACCAAGTCGCTGGCACTGACAGCTGTAAACTGATTTATGAATGCATGTCTAACCAAACATTTTCCCTGAATTTAATATTTCCATCTGAGTGACCATAGGTACACTTTTATGCTTATTATTTACAACACTTTGTCTTTAAAAGTCAAATTACTGGCACACCAAACTCCTTGTTCTGCTTCAGGGTCTTGTGGTTTTCTGTTTTCCGTTTTTGTAGTTCCATTAGGGTTTTATTCCTGTGTGGTTATATGAACCAAGAGAACACAGCGCCTCTTTCAGATCCACTTCATTATTGATAGCAAAGGGGAAGACCGTGCAGTGAGCCACTCAGCTTCTGCCACACTATCCCCCAGTGTTGTATCAGCTAGCAGAAACAAATCCCTAGAACCTCTCGTCCCGGAGAGATGATGTCATAATGGGCAGGCCGCACCTTGTTGCCTGGGTAACCTGTTTGTTCCATCAGTGTAGCTTCAGTCCCTGTGTTTTCGCTGAGCTGTCTGTGAGATGAATGTGACCTCCATCGCTGTCCCCAACGCTGTGGCTATCTGCAGAGGGAGACGCTGCTCAGACAGCTGGAGACCAATCAGCTGGACATCGATGCGACGTTAGAGGAGCTGACCGTCCAACAGGAGACCGAGGACCAGAACTACGACATGTACGTCCACACCAAGACACACGCACAAACACGCACACACACACAACCACAACATGTGTACCATCTCAGGGAAAACAGACAGACAGCAGTAAACTGCTGGTTGATGTAACCAACTTGCATGCCCGCACACACACAGACACACACACACACGCTCGTGTGAACACACACCCAGTGTGCGCTGGAAGCATACTGTTGATTTCAGTGAGAGCTGCTTTTACTGATATGGACTGAGAGGTAAACTGTATGAAGACGCTCATTTTTAATTTAACGTCTCTGTTCTTGAATGGTGTTTCAGCTTCTTGGAGATGATGGAAGCTCGCAGTAAAGGCTACAGTTCTCCAGGTCCGGCCAACGGACAGAGCCCATCTTCGGGGTCCCAGTCCCCCATTGTACCCCCTAGTGGTGCATCCACAGGCAGCTCCAGTCCCGGGACCCCCCAGCCCCCAGTTCCCGCCCAGAATCTACAGTCCCCATCCCCCTCTCCCTCTCCCCCTCCCCCACTCCCTCCCCCCCTCGCAACGGCGCCCCCTACAGCCGAAACGCAGGCTCCATCCCAGCCGCCTGAGCGCCCCGCCCCCTCCCCCTCTCCCACGCCCCCTGCCCCTGCGGCCCCGCCCCAGAAACGCGGCATCATCTCCCGGCTGTTCGGGACGTCCTCTGCACCCGAGGCTCCAGCAGCCAAACCCGGTGAGACCCCGCCCTGCCCTGTCACCCCGCCTACGCAGGCAGTGTGTCTGAGTGTGCCCGTGTGTGTCCAAGTGTGTCTGTGTGCGTGCATGTGTGTGTGGGTGCGTGTCTGTGTCTGTGGCTAAGTCTGTGTGCATAATTCTCTGTATGTGTGCGTTTGAGTGTGTCTGAGCATGCCTGTGTGTGTCCAAGTGCGTCCAAGTGTGCATGCATGTGTGTGTGGGTGTGGGTGTGTGTCTGTGTTTATGTCTTGTATGCATGTGTTTGTGTGTGTGTGTCAGTCATTCTCAGCTTCTTCATTCTGAGCTGTTAAAAAAGGGATAAAGAGGAATATTTAGCCATACAGTGTACTGTAAATGGCTAAAGATGTGGAAGTCTCCTATATGAGTCTTGTAACAGATGAACTCTCTGGGTTACAGCAAGGGCAGGTTCAATGCAGAGACAGTAACCCTAAGGTTACACAGTGTGTGTGCTGTAGGTGGTTTATGTGTAATGTGAGCTATTTAATTAGCGATGGTACCTGCTAAATAAGTAAGTTAGTAAACACCCTGCAGGAGGAGCATCAGCTTGCATTTGGAGCTGGACCTCATTGGCTGAGGGCAGATACGGTCAGAAATAACAGGTTTAATGGTTCACGATATCCGCTTCAACCCTAATTACATCTTTTGGCGATAGTCATTTTAATAGACCTGTGGTTTTACAGTTCAAAGCTGAAGCTATTTTTAGCCCAAACTGCTGTAGCTCAGAGGAAGTGATGTACATTTATTCATTACATTTATTCATTTGGCAGACGCTTTTATCCAAAGCAACTTACAAGTGAGGTACAATACAACACAAGCGAAAAACCGTGATGTTTGCCGTGGGTGATTGTCATTGTGGTCGGAAGACATGCTTAACGTGGCCTGATTCAGGCAGTGATGTCTGTCGTGTGTTTGAGCTCGTTCCCGGCCCTGGCTGTTGACGAAGAGCGGTGCTGGCTGTAAACCAGGCGGCCAGCGGCCAGAGACGTAACAGACATAAAATCCGGAATGACCTTTCCCCTCCGCTCCAGACGGCACTGGCGATGGAAACACATAGTGTGTTTGTAGGGTGATTCGAATTTTCTGTGGCTGTGGTGCCTGGGGGCACAATGAAACGGCTCATTTGGAACAGGGAGGGTGGGGTATAGAAGCTGGGATTTGAGCTGCAGGCCCTGAGTCCTGATGGGGGTATAGGGAAGGGGGGTTAATGAGTTTGGATGAGCAGTTAGCAGTCAACAGTGCAGTTCCCTCATCACAGCAGAGACTGCGTTCAGGGTCTGCGTTCAGGGTCTGCGGTCAGGGTCTGCGGTCAGGGTCTGCGGTCAGGGTCTGCGTTCAGGGTCTGCGGTCAGTGTCTGCGCTCAGGGCTGCTTGTGTCTGAGCTCGAGGTTGTGGGAGAGAAGCAGACTCTGCTCTCGTTCATTGTCCGTTTCATGTCACTCGCCAGGCAGGGCCTCTGAACAAATTTGTCACACTCGGGTCACCTTTGAGCACAGGCCCCGAGGTCGTGGAAAAGCGTTTTGAGAGTGTTTGGAGCGCTCCCGTCAGTGCCGTGCTGGAACGCTGGCCCCACAGGCTTAATGGTGCTGCTAATGGAAGGAATGTCGTCTCGTGCTTTTAAGCACCTAAGCGCTGGAGCAGAAAAATCACAAGATGTTTTGGCTCGTGGAGGCACACGGGATTTATGGAGATCCCCACACAGCATTACTCTGCAACTCCAATCCTGATTTGGTAGTTTTAAAGGCTGCCAGCAGGTGGCACTGTAGAGCATGTAATCACACAATTGCATGTGTAAAACCAGAGATTTGTTGCTGTTAATGGAATGAGATCCCAGGTGGTGGAGTGTACAGCAGTTTGTCAGCAGCACAGAGATTGCTGCCTTAGCTACAGTTTAAAGCATTTGTATGACCACCAAACGTCTTTACACATGAAGGCAAGGTATTCTGCTAAAAGTAATCAAGAAGACACCACAGTGTCACAATGTTCCGTTTTAGTAAAAAGGGAATTAAGTGGAACATTTTCCTCTGTATATGCACAGATGTTTTCTGTTCTGTTTCCCTGAAAACTGACCCACTTGTTATCTCCTCTGAAGACGTCAGCACACATGTTGTGGTGTCACGCTTCCTCAAAAATCTGATGGTGAAAATAAGGCAGGAGCTGTCTTGTGCTGTAAAGCATCTTTGTAAGAGCTGAGCGTTGTCAGTGAGGGATACGCTTCACTGGATGCTAATGCATGCCCCCCCACACAGATACGCCCCCTCCTGTCGCCCCGGCCACGGTGCAGAGTGTGGACGACTTTGTCCCAGACGAGGGCTTGGACCGCAGCTTCCTGGAGGATAGCGTCCCGGGGAAGACCAAGGAGAAGCCCCAGCCGGTCACGGCGGTCACGGCGGACAGCGACAGGTAAAGAGAGGGCCATCCGTGAGTGCTTCAGCCATGAACAAGAACCGTGGAGTCACGGTTCAACTGTCACTGAAGTGTTGCACTTTGACCATCAGTGAAGGGCTAGAACTCGACTCTCCAGGGAGAATTAACACAGGAATAAGCAGTCCTGGTTCTGGATAACAAGGGATACTTCTGCTTTTCTGTCTCTGTTCTCAGCTCTTAATCACATAATTTGATCAGTAATTATTACATTAAATTACATTCATTTAGCAGACGCTCTTATCCAGAGCGACTTCCAGCGTAAGAGAACATGAGTGCATCCCTTCAAGTCGAATGAGCAACAGTGTCAGACCAGGCTAACAACACTCCCAGAACTCCTCCTTGTGCTACTTGTGCTAACCTGACTAGGCAGGCTAGAAACTAAGGGAAGCCAAGTATACACACTACCATACATCACCTTCACTAGATCACAGAATCCAGTTATGCTCAGCTAATGTAGGAGTTGCTTGCCGGTGGGAACAAACTCCCAGCATGGCAGAATATCTGTGGAGCCTGCAGGATCTGGAGTCGAGAGCGGGTTAAATGTACAGTGACATCAGACATCACCTTCTTATAATAAACAGCACATTTTTACTGCTCTGCTTAAATATCCAAATATTCTGCCCTGTGGCTTAGGCTGTCTGCTGCAGTCTTTTGGCTTGAGAATGATTCAGAAGAGTGTTATTTTATTGGAGAATAAAGGGGATGGAACACCAGCAGAGAGATCCAGCGATGATTAAAAAACGACTCTGTGGTTGGAGTGAGCAAAAATGACAGGTTTTCCTGTAATGGGAAAGTGAAGAACAGGGTCAGTGTGAGTCATATGATAATATGCCTTCAAGCGCCTGTCTTCCTGGAGGGAAATGACCTTTGAAGGTCTTCATGGGTGATCAGAGCACATTAATCTATTGCCGTCTGTTCCCGAAAGACATTTTTAGGGAAATAAAAGAAAAGATTTTGAAATACCACAGTTGGGATGAACACCTACTGGGGTCCAGTGCCACTTAATTCATTGACTGTTTTTAAGATGCAGGTGTGGCCATTAAACTGATGGTAAAACAATTCTGGAAGATGATAAAAAGTAGTTATCTCTTCAGCTCAGATCTGAGGCTGCAGTTTGACACTATCACCATGCAAATGCATAGCAATAATGGACAATTTCAGGGTTTGGCTCACTGGAGTCGTAAACTTGTGTTTATGTGTGTTTTGCTAGAAAGAGGAGTACATATATTTAGTGTGTTTCATGTGTCCTTTGTGCAGTAGCTGGGCATCGCATTGCATGATGGGTAGGTTTTAGGCGTTGACACCGTTCCGCCCCTCCCTCTCTCAGTGACGGAGAGGGCCGGGGAGGGAACCCCATGGTGGCGGGGTTCCAGGACGATCTGGACCCCGACGACAAGGAGCCGGCCAAGCCCACTCCAAAGGGGGCAGTCTTGAGCAAGGACATCACCCTGTCCAGCGACGAGGGGGAGGGAGACGAGGGGCACAGACCGTCTGTGACCAGGGACGAAGACCTGGACAGTGAACCAGACAGTAAGAGGTAGGTATACTACGGGAATACTGCTGTTAGGAATTAAATAAATGAGTTCATAAGCAAATAATAAGAAAATCATGAGTAGGTAATAAGATTTGGTTTTAGTTATACCACTTCTGCCAGGAAGTTACATAATTGTGTTTAGTTATGAATGTCCAAGATAGAACATGGTATTCATTCAAAACAACAAATCTGAGCGTGGCTGAATTATATTTTTAAAACATTCTGGTAGGCATGATCATTTCTTACCCATTTGCTACCTGCTCACCGTCTTCTTATTAACTACTTATATAAGTATTTATATAGCTCCTTAAAAAGTCGCTCTTAGTTAGTGGTAGATGATAGTTAGCAGTGTATTAATCGTCTGTTTTCCACAGTCTCCTTCTGAATGGTCCCGTAAATAAAGTGCAGCCTAAACCCAGGGTTTGTTCTGGATCTTCCACCAGCTCCGGGAACCTGGAAGCCAAGACTGCTGCAGCGGAGAGGAGGCCTGGAAACAGCATCCCGAAAGCAGAGCCCGCCCCACTCCCCCTCACCCCTAACCCGGGCCCGCCCCCGGCCCCGGCCCCGCCCCCGGCCCAGGCCGCACGCCACAGCAGGAAGAAAGGGGGCGCTGCGGAGGTGGAGTCGTCCGACACCGACCCGGATGCCCCCGTGGCAAAGCAGCTCCTCTCCTTCGTCATGGACGACCCCGATTTCGAGAGCGAGGAGTCCGACACCCAGAAGAAGAAGAAGGTAGAGCGCATGTCTCTTCCCAGCGAAGACAGGGGTGACAGAGAGAGCGGGAGGGAGAGCGGGAGAGAGAGAGAGAGAGGGAGAGAGAGGGAGAGAGAGGGAGAGGGGGAGGGAGAGAGAGAGAGAGAGAGAGAGGGAGAGGGAGAGGGAGAGAGAGAGAGAGAGAGAGAGAGAGAGAGGGGAGAGAGGGAGAGAGAGAGGGAGAGAGAGGAGAGGGAGAGAGAGGAGAGGGAGAGAGAGAGGGAGAGAGGGAGAGAGAGAGAGGGAGAGAGAGAGAGAGGAGAGGGAGAGAGAGAGAGAGAGAGAGGAGAGGGAGAGAGAGAGAGAGAGAGGAGAGGGAGAGGGAGAGAGAGAGAGAGAGAGGAGAGGGAGAGGGAGAGAGAGGCTTCTGGAACCCTGCGATGGGAGGGGTTACAATCAGCTGCCAATCACTGAGTAGTTCAAGCCAATCAAACGGCACTCTTCTCCACAGCAAAACCTAATTATTTGTTGAGGCCAGTGACTCACTGGTGATGCTGCTGGTGTAGAGCTCTGTCCATTTGGGCTCTGTGAAATCTCAATCTGCCATCATTGGCTCCCAGACTCCGCTTCACTGGAGTGTCTCGTTTGCTTTTCCTGTTCAAGAGCAATCAGCTCCGCAGCGAAAAATAAAACATACCTCCCTGCGTCAGCAGTAAACTAATTACAGCTGTCTGGATATGTCAAGTGTAGAGGAAAAACATATCCACACAACTAAAAATATATTACTAATTCCCTGAAAGGTTTGGATTAGTTTCTTCATCAGTCCTGTTCAGAGCCAGAGAGGAAAATGCATTTTTAACAGTTAAATATAGCAAACCAAAGCTACAGTTCCTGTTGCCCCTCTCATTTTCGAATTGAGAGTACATGGCACTGTCGTACAAATTCTCTTCGGTGAGGTATTGGAGAGTACTTGACAGGATATTTTAATGGCTTAATAAAATGAATGACGTGAATAGGCGATAGTTTACCTCTTATTGTCAGTCACTTCCTGTCAGAGCTAGAGTCTGCTTCCTGTTGTGTAAATTCAGTGTTGAATAAGAGCTTGCTGGGGTTGGGGTGTTAGCACGGTTCTACTTTAACGTTCTTGGGGCCCAGAACTGGTCCACAGTTTGAGCAGCCTTTAAGACATTAGAAGAGGGTTTCGTTTTGACCCGTTCCTCCGCCCCTCTGCTTCCCCCCTCAGGAGTTCTTCCCCGTGCGGGATGATCTCTCCGACTTGTCTGACAGTGAGTTCAAACCCCCCAAGATCCCCGAGCCGCTGAAGCCCACCGTCCTGTCCTTCAAACAGAAGAATGATGGCGATCTGTTCGGCCTCGGCATCCTGGAGGGGGCGCCCAAGAGCAAGGACAGCAGTGACGAGCAGGAAGGCAAGTCCCGCAGCTCACAGTCCTGACATTGAATGGAAATCCTTATAACACTTAACACACTCTTAATTAGTAAACTCACAGTGGTTTATTGGAATTCAGTAACTGGTTAAACAACAAATACATAAGAGGGCATTTGATTTTTTTTTTTCCTGCAGATAAAGAAAGCAAACACTCCTCTAAGGATAAGAAGAAAAAGAAGAAGAAAAGTAAAGAGGTGTGTTTGCCCTGGCTGTGTTAACCCTTAGCTGCGTGACTCCCCTACATGCATACACACCATTTACCAGTGACCCCAAGCAGAAAACTTGCCTTTTTCCTTTATAAATGGTAACACATGTACCATAATGTACATAAGTTTTTGGATGGAACTACCTAGAAAGATTGCCATGACTAAATTATATAATTTTTCCACATATGAATACTTTGCAACACAGAAATCAAAATGTCATATCATGAAAATATCAGAATTCCTTAGGTGATTGTCAAATTAATCCATTCCACAATTGACACATTCCACATTTAATCCATCATAAATTTTTCTTCACGGACGTTAATCATCCTTTGAAACATTTAGTTTAAAAAAGCAGCGCAAATAGCTTATTACTTTTAATTAAAAAAATACATGCATGGCTCACACAGCAAACACATTTACGCAGGCTCACCAGTGAGTTTGTGTTTTCTTTGTGGGCAGAGCTTTAAGATGTGTGAGTGTCTCTGGATGAGAGCATCTGCTGAATGATGTAATGATAAGGCAAGAGGCAGAGAAGCCTGCTTATGGGCGTGGCCTTGTTTTCTCAGGAGGAGGACAAAAGCAGCAAAAAGCGCCACAAACACAAGAAGGAAAAGAAGGAGGAGGCGGGGCCAGGAGAAGAGAAGGAGAAGGAGAGGAGGAAGAAGAAGATGAGAACTAAGAAAGCAGGGGACCTGGACGACCTGGAGGCCTTCCTGGCCGGAGGGGAGGGGCCTGTGAAGAGAGAGGGCGGAGACTACGAGGAGCTGTAGGAGTCCTCTCGTCCAATCAGGGCCTAAGCTGTTTGGGATTGTGTTTCTGAGGCTGCGATTTCATGCACATAACGGCGCTCTCAGAGAATCATTGACCTTTTGATTTGGGTTCCACTTCCATCCTTCCGGGCTCATTAGTGCCTGTTTTAATTTTTAATTTTTTTTTTTTACTTTTTTTTTTCCATTTCATTGCATTTTTAACATCAACACCGTTGCTGTCCGCACTCCATTATTGCAGAGAGGGGGAAGGACCAATGTTCATGTACTCAACGACACAAACTTTGGATCAGTGTATCGTTGGAGATAACCAGCAATGTCCATGCATCTATTTTAAGTTTTTAAATTCAGATTCTTATTTTGGGCTCCTGGTGTTTTTATTTGTCATTTCCTGTAGAGAACATGCCCCCATCCAAAGTGGAGCCTGTCAGAATGTCTTTTTTGCCTCTGAACTTCCTGTGTGTGAGAGCATGCTGCTGTTGGTCTTTTAGGTGAATGTTCTTGTCTGTTACTGTGTGTATCCATCTCTCCATGAAGCCTGTTTCGATATCGGCAGACGTTTACGACTGAGGAGTCACGTCAGATGCTTACATGTAGGCGCAAAAATGACGGTTGGGAAAGTCAAACGATATCCTTTTAATTGTTTTGCTTTTGTCCTGTTTGTTGTCTGTGAATGACTGAACAAAAGGTGACAACTGGGGCTAAATTTTTGCAACACTTAACAAATGCAAACCTCGAGAAGTCTAAGTAAAGTGGAGAACGGGAGGGACTTCCTGTTTACAGAACAGTTCATTCGCTCGTGGAATGACTCGCCAAACCTACCGCTACATTTTTATTGGTCGTCTGTAAATGCCTTAAAGGAAGCTTGACTTTTTCAACGAAACTGAGCCGTGGTGCTCTCCTCCCCCTTCTCAAGTGTTCTTACAGTAAATTGGCAGAAACAGATGGACACTGTGTGCTTTAGGCAGTGTTTTGCCTTTGGAGAGGATTCAGTCTAGGACAACAGGACTACAGCTTGCAGAGAGGGTTCCTTCTGTAGCTGAACACTAAAAATCCACAGATTTCTTCTGAGGTGTAAATATTCCACCAGGATGCACTGATGTGTTGCACTGGTATGGTGGCTGGATTAACTTTTCTTTCAAGCTGCTGAAGGGTTAAGATTTGTGCGTTTTATTCTCTTTTTTTAACATTTTTCAGGGTTTTATGTGCAATTAAGTTCTTAACCTGCTTGCGTTGCTAACATTTGACTGACCAAAATGAGAATGCTGACTGACACTCTGTGGGATCTGCTTTCTTTCCTGTATTTTGTTTTTTAAGCTTTTTTCCTGTATTGGATTTTATTGAAGGTGACAGGTGACAGGTGTGTAAGCATGACACCTGTCTGTGCACAGTTTACTAACAGTAACCTCTCATATGTTTGTTATACCCAAATCACTGCTGTTACAGTCAGGGGTTTGCACATCCAGTTATGGAATCAGTGACTTTTCTAAAAGCCTGCAGCATTTGCCTTCTGTAAAATGCACACTGCTACTGGATGCCAGAGGCTTCCCCGTATTACAGTTGTTGGTTGCCATCTTTGGTATTTTTGATGTGCGAGGCACAGCCCGAAGACCAAGCGTAACGTTTGCGGTCCGGTGCATTGTGGGACTGCAGATGAGAATGTGGGCGGAGTCTCACCTGTTTTGGCGAGCTCAGCAGACGACGTGGGGCTCAGGCTCTGAGCGGCTGTAGCTGGACTGTCTTCCATGTCTGCTGTCAAGGAGCCTCATCTGTCACAGTCCAAAGCCATTACGAGCAAAAGAGAGCAGGGGCCGTTAGCCCACATAGGCAAAGCCACAAAGACAAGGCCACGGAAACAAAGAAATATGACACTTACTTCCACAGCCCCTGTGGTGTGGGGTGCACTACAGACTGTGAGAGGTCCTTTGGGTTTGCTGGGAAATGCAGTGCAGGTCTCAGGTGGACTACACCTTCAGTTTGTGGCGATACCACGGGAGGCCACCAGGGGGAGCCTGCTGGAGGCTGCCCTTGGTGTACATCTGTCAGGGGTCTCTGCTCGGCTTACGTGTGATGTAACTCTACCGGCCGACTGCACTCCGGTCTGGTTCTGATGAGCTCCGTCTCAATGGAATGTGACAATGTCAGCTCAAGAACTTGCACTAAGGGACTGCCCAAGGACGCCTCTCGCCATGGAAACAAACCTCGACAGGACGAGACTTCAGAACCACCCCCACGCTCACGTTTCGTCAGCATTTCCACTGTGACATAATTTTCCCTCACAGCCCAATGAAATTCAGCCTAGTGTCCCTGCCCTTTTTTATTTTTTTTGGCCGGTCCCAGTTTATGCAAATTTGTATGGTCTTTTATTTGCTAACTTATTAATAAGCGCTTGTTTAAATGCACCTCTGCACATGAAACCAGTGTACCCTGGAGGTACGTGAACAAAGTCCAGTGCTGTTTCCGTGACGATGAGCGATGACATCAGACTGTGAACACTGCGGAGGAGAGCACATATTCATACCAGCCGGAAAGCCACGCACACGCTCTTCAGGAACCAATAGCAGCTCCGAGAATTCCACGTTCTAATAAAGCCTTGATCACGTGACGCAGAACGTGTATATTAACTTTAAAACTTCACCTCGCTGCACACCTGGTAATTCCTTTCTTTTGGATTGATGCCTGATATCTTCAGAACACATCTTGTACACATCTATCTGACTTCGGGATTTTAAAAAATATGCTTTTAGTTCCCATCCATCAGTGTATCAATTTGAGATCAATGAAGCGTGTTCAGTATTGTTCCTTTAGGGTTTTAAATTTCTGCATCTCGCACACTATGCATCTGATCTCAGTTCTTCTGCACCTGTGGACCTGCTCCAGCTGCGGTACTGTAATGAGAGGGTACATGCAGAGTGCTTTAAAGTACTGTCTTTTGAACTGGAACCTGTGTCCTGATACGAAGTGGAGCTGGGACAGAAATGAGAAAAATGAACATGAATATCGATGTATGCTCCCATGAATGCTTTCATTGCCACAGTGTCTGTGAAACATGCGTTTAGTTTGTCTAATAAATGCAAACATGTTCCTTCTTAACTGCCTTGTGTCTTCGGTCAATACCTGCCAAAAAGAATCTCTTCCAGTTACTTCTTCTGCAAGCATGTCACTTATAGGACAGGAAGACATCACCTGTTTTCAACTCAGGTGTTTGTATGAAACTGCAAAGCATTTGTTAACAATTTCATTTCAGACTTAGCTGAAGAAAGCATTTGTTCTATGACTTATAGATCAAACTCAATTAAAAGAAGCTGTTAAGTGCTTATGAATATGAATATATCATATAATCATGTAATTCATATCATTTCACTTACGCACAATTTCTGGCACATTTTTGGGACTGACAGTGTGTCAGAAACGGACCATTCATACATCCTTCGTTTAAAGGCTGCTGAATGCTGAGCAGGTGAGTATTTTTGGCACGCACATAGAGCTATTTATTTGGCATAGCTCATAGAGCTATTTATTTGATCCGGTTATGTAATTAAGACAAAGGTGCTTCTGGAGCGAAAACCTGCAGCATCTTCATCACTCTGGTACTGGGGCTGGCACTCTGAAAAGTCGAGTTTCTTTTCAACCACTAGGGGGGGTAATAGTATTTCTCAGAAATAATGAGAGTCGTTTCATCAGAAAGTGAAAATAACTAGCCTCTAGCCAAGATAACACCATGTTATTTTTCCCTGTATGGACAGCAGTTCTTTCCCCTGTACACAGATAACTGTGATACTATCGGAGGCATATATAACACTGGATATATAACACTGAAGTGTTCTGTTGCATATCTTAGGAAATGGAAAAGAAAACATCCCTTTGTGTGATCTTCATTGCAGCCTCAGATGGTGAAGTGCCACCTTATCAAATGCACCCAATTTCATTTTTTCTAGGTGTCCTTTGACAGATGGCTGAAAAAAATCTATGTATGTACATTTATACGCACACACACTTCTATAATCATGTGAACATTGTATTCTGACTGTGTACCTGCTGGCAGTGATCCCTGAATGAAAAGCAGTTGAAAATAATTATGAAAATCTTTGGGGAAAAAATAGCACTACACATAAAATCACACTCCACTTACACTATTGAAATCTGCCCAGACTCGTATTAGAGGTCTCAGAATAAAGGGCATAAGTGTTCGGGCTCTGAAAGGACTCAAAGGAAATGCCAAGTGAACAACTAAAGCTCACCTGCATGTTTTATCTGGAGAGAATGCTACTGGAGTCCTGGGGAGAACATCAACGTGACATACCTCTGAACATGCCCTCTGAATGACACATCCTCAAGGGATGCTAAGACGTTATAAATAACACTGGGAAAATTCATTGTAGCAATACGCATTCTGTATCTGCAACTTTTCTGCAGTCAATATTCATTTAATGGCAGTAGAATGCAGTCCTCCCTGCTGTCAGACCCACCAGGCAGAACATTGTGGTTCACAATGATGCTTGCACTCATTTTGCAAATGTAAATTTGACATGCGAGTGAACCCTCCCTAATCAGTATCAATATCAAAGCCTATCCCTCCGCCTCGTCGCTGATTGTTGGCTTGATTGCTGCTTGGTAATTGATCATGATAGAACTCTGAGAAATGTGCTTTGTGCTTTTCCAGCTGAGAAAAATCACCATAACTGAAAAAAACGGCAGTGCAGAGTGAAAATGCAGAATTTTTACGAGTGTGTCCATGACCAAATCCTGCAGTCACTGGAGGCCAGAATCAGACCGGTCAGAACCGCCTCCAGAGGTGAGTCTCAGCCAAGTCCTCCTGTACAGTACCCACTTCTCCTGATGTATAGTGCCTTGCAAAAAGCAAATCTGCCAAGACGAATGGGCAAACATAACTCCCAAACAGTGTGCACAGCTGGTACATACTGACCCCAAAAGACATAAAGCTGTGACTTCAGCAAAAGGTGGCTCTACCAAATACTGATGCAAACAGCATGTTTCCGTTTTTATTTTTCTTAAAAATATTTTCTCACATAAAACCAATGTCACTTTAAAATAATTAGTTATGAGTTTCAGTTTTTTAAATAAAATATCACACAGAACAAAATTTTAATGTATCATTGGTAATTCAGTAAAACGTGAGAATTGGTCAAGGGTCTGAACACTTTTGCAAGACATTGTACCTACCCGCCCATGAAAGTCTCCATATGTCCTGTCATCATCATCATCATCATCATCATCATCATCATCATCATCATCATCATCACCACCCGTGTTAGGAAACACAGAGTTAATAACTCAGCTCAGCTTGATTCGATGAGCTAGCATCTTCAGAAACACAGCAGCGGACAGCCAGTCTTAAACTTGCAGTTACGGTGAAGTAAGTAGGCCAGTCTGCACAGGGGAGCAGAGGAATCCAAAGGCTGTTTTTCAACTAGAATGGAATCAAAGCTTCATAAGTCTCTGTACAGTGATGCCTTCTTACTGAATATTTATGACCTGTCATATTACGTAAGTATAACTATTCAACTATTAAGCAGCCAAAAGCTTCCCTACTGTATCTGGTGCTATTACTCTGTACAGTAAGCAGTGATGCCATGTCAAATCCATCTCACCTGCAGCGATTTGCTTTTTTTTATACAACACTTGCATAACTCAAAAAGACACATCTGGTATGCAGTAGTAATGTCAGTGTCTGCTCAGTCTCTGTCATGCATCACCGTATGGATCATTTAGGCTACTGTGAAGGCTGGAACTAAATATTACTAAATATTAGAGCCCAATCAAACAGAAGAACTAGCACAGTACAGCACCATATCCACAACAGTTTCTCATTTGTCTGAATGGCCTGATTTTTTATCAGGTTTTTAGGCTATTGGAAATTGTGAGGGGAATTTCTATTTTTAACCTAACGTTATTTATATAATTCTGTTCTTTTTCGTGATTAGACTTAAGCGGTAATGTGCTAATACATCAAGGACCCCAGTAATACAGCCTACTTTACACACTCACAGCCTGCCTGCAAAGCTCTCCATTTCTCTATGGGCTGATGAGAAATTCCACTCCCATTTACCCAGCATCCCTTGCACTCTTAATTAATAATGTATGTGGAACTGGGTCTGGTTTCATTAAGAAAACTGTAAAACAAACAAACAAGAGAAGGATCAGTTCTGTTGATTTCCCAGAGGACATCGGTGTCATACTTTCATGCTTGCATTTCAGACTAAGCTCCACTTGTAGGTTAAAGACTCCTGAAGAGTCTAAGTAACGACACCCAGCCTCCATAAGTAAAGAGATTTATCACGCTGCTTTGGCCTGAAGTTCACCCCTTCTAACCCTGCCGCCATCCGATTGGCTGCCCGGGGAGGTTGCCTGGGAAACGGGCTGCGTCCTGATAGGCAGTGGAGGAGGCGAGTCTCGCCTTCGTGTGGGAGATGCTACGCTTCCTCCAGCATCGCTGTTTCCTCCCTGAGAGAGCAAAGCATGCCACTGGCCCGGGGAAATCAATGCACCGCAGCAAAGAGCATTGCAGGCATAATGCAGCCGCTTTATTTATGCGCTCGTGTTGTGATGTGCTCCTTAATCTGCAGCCTGTGTGATGAAGATGTAGGTACACACATATACAGCCTGCTTTGACTAGGTTTCACATAGTTCACATACTTTCACAAACTGTTTTGCTGCTTCTTTTGTTGATGGCTGTGCATGTTTTGACCTGTGCTGTGCTCTTTACCTTCTTGCCAAAAGTAAAGAAAGTAAAACTCAACAAAACATTTAATACAGGACATTTTTATGCAGGAGAGCCAGAAATGTGCCACCATAAAACGTGGTCTGCAGTGAAATCCTAAAGGAGGTTTAATTTTCACTTAATCGTTTATAGATGCAAGCACCTGAACCTCCATTAATGGTTTCAGATGTCATTCTCAAATCTGACTCTATGTTGTGGAAGCTTCTGTGAACTTCCAGACTACCAGTTGTCTTGTAATTAGGATTTCTTTCCTTTAAGTGATGATATAATCCAGTTTGCTGCTGTCACACGTTATGATCAAATCTGTTTCCAATCCAGTAACAGGTGTACAGGTGTAATAGGACTATTCCGCTGCTCTCAAATGATAGTCATCTGACCTCATCTCTAACCCGCCTCATCTCCTCTGTTTTGTGGTCAGGATGACAGAAATGACAGAGAGAGATTCCTCCTTTCAGACGAAAACCTTGTGGGCTTCCACAAGCTGAAGTGTATGAATTTTTTATGCTGTTGGCAAGGCGGTGAACGCAAATTTCTGTTGCAAGCATATCCCTGTGTTACATAATGGTTCTCAGTGTTCTTACGCTTGGCCGCTCAGAGGAGCTCATGAATTCATTACTCAAAATGATGTCATCACCCGGGGTTAGGACAGAAGTAATTTGCATGGCCAGAGAACTGGGTTTTTAACTTCGGGAGTTTTTTTAACTCATGCTCATCGTAGACTTAATGGCTGATCTCAGCGAGATATTCCTCTTGGAAGCTGAACCATGAGGGCCTGGGTTCGAGTGTCACCCACACCGCACCAGTTTCATCAGTGCCATGACCCAGATCTGGTACAAGAGCTGAAGTGACAAGGAGGCCGAGATTACCCTGCGCCCCTTACAAACTAATCATCCTCTCCGGATATGCTCATATTGAAACAGCAAAAGGTTGCTCTGCTCAACACAAACACTCAGGGAAAGTTCACAGTTGGATGTGTGAGGGATTTATACTAAGCCTTTGGAGCACTTTTGTGGTGTACGCTTGATGTGCCCACCTGAAAACTTTCCCTGTGGTTGATTTTGAAAAACCTGTGGATTTTATTTTCTGTAAAATTCTCTGAAGTCATTACAACCTCTTTGTAAGGTTGTAAGGTTGTAAATCATAAGTTTATGGTAAATTACAAAAGTATTTTAGCGAACAGTTCTGGGTGTCCTTGAAATGAATGTATTGAAATTAAATAGTTAGAATTCCACAAAAATAAAACTTTAATTAGTCATATTCCAGGTTAAAAAAAGTCTTCCCAGTGCTTTGTTTTTAATGAGGGGCCGTATTAGCCATAAGTGCAGGTTCTGCCACCACGGTTCAGTGGATTCTGCCACGCTTTGAGTCATTAAGTCCACACAATCCGCCGAGATGAAAAAGCTCAGTCTGGAAAGCGAAACGTTGGCGGCTCATTTTGGAGAGATTCACCGAGAATACCCGCGGGGGGGCTGGCCGGGGTGATGAGGAATGCACTGTTTAGCATCACTGAGACAGAGAGAAGGATCTCTCGCTTTCCACCCCCCCCCTTCACTCTCTGCGTCTGTGGGTCTGCTCTGTCTGTGTGCTCATCTGTTCATTAGTCCTCACCAAGAGTGACTGAAAGGGGACTTTTAAAAAAAGGCTTGGAATTCCAATTCAGAAGCAACACTTAGACAAACAAATACCAGAGAGAACACTGTGGAGTGGATTTAAAGTGACTGAGTATGTATTTGTGTGTATGAGAGAAAGTGCACCTGTGTGTGTCTGTGTATTTGCATGTGTGTATTCATGTGTGTGCATTTGGCCTGTATGAGTGTGTGTGTGTGTGTGTGTGTGTGTGTGTGTGTGTGTTTTTTCTGTATGAGTGTGTGTGTGTGTGTGAGTGTGTGTGTGTGTGTGTGTGTGTGTGAGTGAGTCTGTGAGTGCGTGTGTATGTGTGTGTGTGTGTCTGTGTGAGAGAGTTGTGTGTGTGTGTGTGTGTGTGTGAGTGAGTCTCTGTGTGTGTGTGTGTGTGTGTGTGTGTGTGTGAGTGAGTTGTGTGTGTGTGTGTTTGTGTAGGTGTGTGTGTGTGTGTGTGTGTGTGTGTGTGTGTGTGTGTGTGTGTCCCTCAGAGGAGAGCGCTGGGTGTTTTCTCGCAGGTACAGAGCCACAGGACAGTGCGGTGCGCAGGGGTAGCAGAGGGACGCAGGGGAGGGACAGCAGATGGCCTCTCCCGATAGAGGGAAACGCAGACAGGCGAGGCAGAACAAATCTCGCTGTTCCCAATCAGTGACGCACACCGGCTTTGCCACAAAAAGCACCCAAAATCTGATAAACAGAGACGCCTGTGTGCGTGACCAAGTTCCCCTCTGACCGGCCTGTTGGATGACCGTTACCTGTGTCACAAGCCTGCTGTTGCATTGAAGTCCTTCCTCACTGTCTGGCCGGGTATATTGGCTTATGCAACAGTTTTGGTGGTTTCTGTTTCCTGATTAGTGCATTTCAAAGACTGAAGAAAGAGACCAGCCCTGGGATGCATTGATGAGGATGTGTGTACATAAGTGTGTTGCATGTCTGTGTGTGCGTGCATGTGTAGCCATGTATGTGTGTGTACTTGCGTGTGTCCATGTGTGTGCTCATCTGTGTGTGTGTGTGTGTGAGTGTGTTTGTGCGTGTGTGTGTGTGTGCAGTGGACAGTGAGAGCTGAGTGGGAGACTCGCCCACACATCCCTGCTGCACTCAGTGCCACTGCCTCTTCCTCACAGAGAGGAGCAGAGAAGAGGGAGTCTACGACTCTAAAACACACACACACACACACACACACACACACACCTATATGTACATATTACGTACACACCCACATGTGCGCACACACACACACACACACACACACACACACACACACACACACACACACACACACACACACACACATTGAAAGGGCTGAAGTAAATAAAGGATTTCACTTGTACTGAACACAACACTCTCAAATTAAATAAATCAGCCAACCTTGAGCATCCAGCACCTCTTGTTATTATGACCACAGAGTTTTATTTACTTCACATTAAGATGCCCTCCATGGCAGGGTAGCACTGAAAAAAGGTCCCGCTATAACAGATTCAGCGCTGGTCTTGCTCCGCTCTGATGTCCTGGAGGAAGGTGACTCGTTTCTTACAGGTGAGGATGACACACCTCCACCTCTCCGCCAGGGAGAAGCAGTCTGCAGCGGCGCCGTAATTAAGGAGCAGCAGCAAGCTGAGACACCAGCATCCTCTGCATGACAGCACAGCTGCCAGACTCACAGGCATGCTGGGAAACAGAGCTCATATTTCTGAGAATATCTTTTCAAATAGGTTTTAATGTGGTTCGTGCGGCCTGTAGTCATGAGCATGTTAAGAGATAAAGGCCATTGTTAACCTCTGAATGTAGCATGATGATTTTGTATTGAATGCTGGGTGTAGTGTGATGATTTCATATTAAATGTTGGGTGTACCATGACAATGACAAGTTGGGTGTAGCATGACAGCATCAAGCACTGAAATGTTTGTGTCACCTTTTCTGCAAGCACATTGTTTGTGCAAAGATTGTGTTTTTTTACTGTGAGTTTTTGAATTTCTGGGGGGTTTGAGGGTGAGAATCCTTACCTTTACCTGCTAAACTGTCACTCATACTTTAAATCATGTCACACATCTGGCCTACCGAGTTTGGGACCTTTCAGACATTGTGAGATCACATGAGAAATATGCAGGACAGTCTTTTGGACTAAGCAGTCTTTGAGTAAACGGTTGTGAGGCTAGTGTTTCAGATATACAGTGCAGATGCCTATGGATTCAGAAAGGTAGCTGGCATCAGCAGTCTGAGGACATTCATGTTCCAGCACTGAACAGACACTGAAAGGTTCAAGGCGGAAACAGTCAAGGACATACTTCGCTGGAATGGGGCACTTGAAATGCAAAAAAAAAAAAAAAATAGAAGAGAGCAAGAAGAAAAAAGAAGAACTTTTGATGAAAGAGAGCATCTTTTACTGAGCTTTAACAGGGTTTTATGCACACGCAGCGGTTAATCTCTCAGATGTAGGTGCCAACAGCACTGGAACGGGACAGCACAGCGCCACTGACTGAGGCAGACTGCTCAGGTGAGACGCTCCGCTTATCTCTGACTCAGGTATTCAGAGCCATCTGTCCCGTCTTCTCTCCGCTGTCACCTGCGTTTGAACAATTCACTGCTGTGTGCACACAGAGCCACAGCTCCTGAAGGCCTCGATAAATAACACGCGCTGCAATCAACACTCGCTGTCCTGTTTTATTTTCTTTATTTTTAAGGGAAAGGCTTAGTCATCCAACGCGACCAAGTTTTTCAGTGGCTCTCCTACCCCCTCCGCCCTCCCCTCCCCTTACCTCTTGTGGTCTGTCTGTTTTAACCCCTCATGGGTGTGAAAAGGGGTGAAAAATCAGTGAACATGCAACACAAACAGCATTCAATCTCTTCCTCTGTTCCTAGGTGCTCCATATACATTAATTCATCTTTCATTCATGAGTTTAGCATTTGCAGTTTAGTAATAGTGGTAGTAGTGATCACAAAAGCCCCTATTTTCAAAAGGAGAAGCCGAACTGTACAAAGACATTGTATGGGAGCTGTGTAATCTGAGGTCATTTATATGCCTTTACATAAGCAGCCAAGCCCCACACACAGGAAGATGATCCCTGTTAGAAAGTGCAGAAATACCAGAGAGAACAGTCTGCTCTGGGGTTTAATGCCTCTGTGTAGGGTGTGAGAGATTTTATCTGCTCCTGCTCTCCGGTAATCTCTGCTAGTTCACTCCCAGTGCTTCACTGTCCTGGATGAGAATACGGTGTGCAGAATACAGTGTGCATCATGCTTGTTAACACTGTGAAGACTGGCTCTCCCCTCCGTACTTTCCACACCCCTCCCACAATCAAACCCATGCCAGACTTACCAGTCTTGCCTCCTACTCCTGGTGGCTCATTTCTCACTGTGTTTGCACCTGGCATGTGGAGACAGTCTGTGTGTGTGTGTGTGTGTGTGTGTGTGTGTGTGTGTGCGTGTGTGTGTGTGTGTGTGTGTGTGTGTGTGCGTGTGCATGTGCGTGTGCGTGTGTATGTGTGTGTGCATGTGTATGTGTGTGTGTGTGTGCATGTGCGCGTGTATGTGGGTGTGCATGTGTATGTGTGTGTGTGTGTGAAGAGAATGAGGGATGAGAGGATGAATGAAGAGACATGCGTGATGAAAGGTGAATCGGTGCCAGGATGAGCATAGAGGTGTGAGGATCACAGGGAGTGGAAAACAAAAGCAGGAGGAGAAACTGAATCACTGCAGGGGGGAGTGCAGGAGGAGACTCAGGGGAGGCTGAGCACCTGACTGCCAGCCGGGAGCCACAAGCACAGACTGATGAAGTGAGTGCCATGTCACGGCTGTGATGACTACGCCAGTGGGAGCATTCATATACACACTCATCTGTCCCCTGCCTATAACCCCGCCCACAGCAGAGCCCACAGCCGCACCCACAACCCCGCCCACAGCCCATCCTACCAACCTACATGTGACCCCACCCAGGACCCCGCCCACAATTCAGCCCTATGGCCACAGACTAAAATAAGCCAATTAGAAAGAAAACAAAAATTAAGCAAGCAATCTCATGAGCAGGTTTAAAAGCTCATATGTCTGTATGTGTGGATTTTTTTAGCGCAATTAACGAAGGAGCCTAGTATTTGCATCATTATCTTTAGATGCTACAGATTTGTGTTTAAGCACAGTAACAATAGGACATCTAAGAATAATAATATAAAGTGCTCCATAGCAACGCACAGTTTTATACAGCAGTAAGAACAGTAAGCGTTTTGGCGTTTGTACATGGTGCTGGCTGTCCTGGCCTTGCCAAATTCACTCTTTCACACTACACTACCCTTTCCAAAGAACCAGAAGGAGACACTACTGGCCTAGACTGTGAGTTCTGGGAGAGAGCAGAATGGAGACAGACAGAGAGAGAGAGAGAGAAAGTGAGGGAGACCAAGGGACAGAGAGAGAGAGAGCAAAAGAAAGACAGAGGTCCATCTTTCGCCCTAACTTTAAAGCTCCTGCTGGCTTTTGATGTGCAAATGGCCTCCTGTGTTACAAGAGGCTATCTCCAGTGTCACTTTGCCATCCAAAACAAATCACAGCCTGCAGAACAGAGCAGACCTGTGTGCGTGTGTGTGTGTGTGTGTTTGAATGCATGTGCATGTGTGTGTGTGTGTGTGTGTGTGTGTGTGTGTGTGTGTGTGTGTGTGTGTGTGTGTGTGTGTGTGTGTGTGTGTGTGTGTGTGTGTGTGTGTGTGTGTGTGTGAGAGGGGACATTTGCTTCTGTCTCCATGCACCTGGAGAGAAACCATGCTCTTTGTATTATTTTTCATAATTGTTTTCTGTACAGGAAACCAGAATCAGTGTGTTCTGTAGAAAGGCACCATTCAAGTATATATAAATATAACAATCAGAGTTTGGCACATTCAAAAATATCACCAAACTAAATGAACAACAATTGTGTTTGTATTGAAAAAAATGAACACTGGCACTAAATTTAAGGATGAGTATTGACCGGATTCAGGGGTGTGCTCAGGCCTGCCTCCGAGAGAGTGCCTGGGTCCGGGGTAAATGTGACACCCGCGATGGAGCCAGAGACTCAGGGATAAGAGGGTGGGGCCAGATCGATCACAATTACCCAGCAGATCAATACCGGTTCCCTCCAACATTCCGATCTGATAGTGGAGGGTCCCGGAGAGTGAGATTTCATTCGCGCAGAATGTTATACGACTGATAACCTGCTGACTTCTGTGGTTTCACTGCACTCGTGGTTAGGCCTCTGACAATGAGCCACATATCATACACAGCCACGTTACAGGGCTGGGGTGGGGGTTTGGTTGGAGAAAAATCTTTAACAAACGTCCAAACAACGCGGAGCACAGTATTTTACCTGACAGCGAAGAGGGAAATTTATGCCACCCAATCCCCTACAGGATAATCACTCAGAGCTCATGCTAGAGTGAAAATGACCCATCGTCAAGCCCCTCGGCATTCTGGGAGGCTCACAATACGAGGTGCTCCAGAGCTGAATATCAAAGCTGGATTTCTCATTTCTGACAATAGAGTCACATCAAAGGGTCCTGTGTTTGGGATCAAACTTACTATTGGAAACAAAACTGAAAAAGCCAGACTGGTCAGTCGTCTGGGTTAGACTGGGGAGGACAGACTAGAAAGATGCGCTATGAGTATTGTTCATTAATGGTCTTCTTATCACTGCTGATTCATAAAAGATGAATTTGTTCAGTTGTACCTACAGCACTTAGGAGTGCCAGGGGCTATTCTATAAAAAGTGTCTAACATTCCTTCCTAACAATTACCATTTAACAGAAATATCTAAAAGGAGCTTAAAACAAACGTATTGTTTTTATTCTGGGAAAGCTTTTCATGTGATTGAACAAAGAACACAGCACACAGCAAGGAGACAGCTCTCGGTCCAAACAGCTTAACATTTTCTCTTGGTTTTACTTTCCATCAAACAACAACCACACGTCCCTTTTGTGCAATAAGTAAAAGCAAAAGCTTCAAAAGGTCACAAATTAAATATTAAATATTAAACGGTATGGCTGGAATGTGTGAGACCGTCATCTCCGAGAGGCTGGTGTGGGGGATGAGAACTTTCTCTGTTCTTAAAGTCTGACACCTGATCAACAGAGCAGGACGGTCTGTTTGTCTCCCTTGCAGTTGGCAGAAGCGCATGCAGAGATGCACGGTGAATATGACTGCGCCAGGGCACCGTGCTGGAGCCACTGCACCCCAGCCAGGATGCACAGCCTCACACAGATGTTTACATTCACTGCATGTAAATCACTCTTTTCTGTGATGGTGCTCATTGATATGCTGAAGCTGAGAAAAGGATTATGGGGTTTCTGCCTAGTCTGCGTCTTGGGGACCCAAAGAAAGGACTTACCCCATGGGGGGAAGAGGGAACCCCCCCGACCCCCAAACCCCCTCTGGACCCCCAAACCCCCTCTGGACTCAGAAAACAGGGGTGCATCCAGCCTCATTCCTGGCTCTGACCTACTTTGTCCACAGGCCTGTCACCTCTCATAGAGGCTGCTGGGAAAGCTGCTATTAAAATGCAGATGAGGCACTGAAATGAATGCAGGTGAGATAACGGACTGAACAGAGTCCAGGAGGGAAAAAGAGGGGGGTAACATCATGACTTGGGAATAAAAAAAAATCATTACAAGTCAAAATTTTCAGGGGTGGGAGGGTTGGGGTATGGGGGCAATCTCAGAATTCAAAGAACTCGGTCAGAGGCAAAACATTATTAAAAATGAGACAATACTGAAAGGGGGTGGCGCCAAGAAAGGCTAGGAAAAGCTGTGACATTCTGCGTGAGGGATAATTGAATGTTTGAGGTACTCGTACAGCACAATGCTTCTGTTAGTTTGCATGGAGAATTGTGACTGAATCGCACGCACCTCACATCTTAAGCTCCAGACAGTTAATTACGCAGCAGACTTATCTAGAGCTCTTTTCAGAGTTATGTATCATTCAGGAAGAATTCTTACTTTCCCGCTCCAAACAAATATTTTATTGCTCATTTTGTCAGGATCTTTCTGAACCCACCAAGGGCAAGTCACTTACCTGAAGCAGATTCATATGGATGGTTAAATAAGGGATTGAAAGGTTGTAAGCAATAAAAGATATCACCGAGTCAGACAGTGTCACGTGCCGTTGCTGAGTATGAGCTGGAATGCAAGTTTGTGTTGTGCAAGATTCATAACTTTGCAATGTTTGACTTCCCCATTAGATAAATTTATGGTCCGTCAAGTATTCCATGTTTAGTTTGTTACATTGCTAGATGCCACACACCTTCACTAATGCCCAGCTCTCCTATGATTTTGTATTAGACTTATTTAAATATGTCAAATACATGATTATGTCATTATGATCACACCGCTGTACATACACACACGCTCATGAATACATGTACATTTACAGTATGTCTTTGAATAAAAACATTTAAATAAAATAGGCAAAAAGGCAAATTGTGAGAAGCAAGTCTGACACAAAACATCACACACTTTGAACAGCTCTTTTATATAGTGCTCCGCATTTGAGTGATACTCTCTGTCATCCCAGTGATCTCTCACCTGCATTTGTTCCCAGGCCTTCTCATAACCTCTTCATAACTAGCCGCTCTTTATTAGAAAAGGGGGGTGGGGAGGGGGCATTGATGGGCATTCCTCCATGTGGCCGGGCCAGGGAAACAGGGACAGTCAGAAAGAACCCAAATTCCCCGCTTTCAAAGCGTACCCTGGGCTACGCGGAAACCGCCCACCGTAGCGTGAACTCGGAGTGCGAGCCAGCCTCCTGATTGGATGTAAAAAAAAGCCACTGACTTGATGTGCTCAACTTCTCCGTTTTTCCCCAACAACGTAAATGTCACCGCTCAGATGGTGATTGGGCGGGGGGGGAGGTGGCAAATTAGTAGGGTCTACATTTTCGCGCACACACAAACGGAGGGGCAGGTTGTGTGGCTATTAGCGGTAGCTGCCAGATAATAAACAGCCAAGGTTTGTGGGGTTTTTGTTAATATTTAATTAAACTCCCCCGACACATGCACCTCCTACGGTGTCCCTGTATGGG
The DNA here is from genome assembly GCA_019176425.1 of Megalops atlanticus. Lineage (NCBI taxonomy): Eukaryota > Metazoa > Chordata > Actinopteri > Elopiformes > Megalopidae > Megalops > Megalops atlanticus. The sequence continues at coordinate 3,770,882 of CM032878.1, forward strand.
AAAGTAATGAGATTCATCAGCAGCTGCCCAGTTCTCTCTTTCCCTCTCTCTCTCCCTCTCTCTCTTTCCCTCTCTCTCTCTCTCTCTGTTGCTCTCAGATGTGCACAAAAGTCCCCCACACTCACTCAGGGCGTAGGCCTCAGTTTTTACAGCCTTGTCTGTCAGTAGAAGCCAATAACCAAACTTTCTCCCAGCACTGCCATTACCTGATGCTGCAACGCACCTGCAATGCAGCATTTTGCAGAATTCATGTGGTCCACACCAACAGATGAGTGCATTTCCAGCACAGAACCAAAACCCCCCCCACCAAGACGCAAGTCTGCACTTACCGGGTGCCCCCAAAAGTCTGCACTTACTTAAACATATAATTTGTGGGAGAGCTGGCAATCTCTGTGCACTTTAGAAAAACCAACAAAATGAACAAGTTATTTTATTTATTTAATTTGTTTTAGACAGACAGGATATTCCTCCCCCGCAACAACCCCAAAAGGAGCTGGTGGGAAAGGGCCCCCCTCCTGAGTAAAATGCGCGTCCCGGCCTCTCCCCCTCCGCCCCCGTCCCCACAAATGGCACTGCGTCACACCCAGGGCTTTTATTCCCCTCCCTCTCCTCGGGGAGCCTCCCAGTCAACACACTCTGCTTCTCCCTTTTTAAAGAACGCGCTGTCTTTTCCAGCTCTCACTCGGTACTTGTTACCATGGCTACTACTTCAGATTCTCTTTCGCTTGATTGTAGAGTAAGTCATACGCACACGCGTGGATTTGTCTCTTTTAATGTATTATTGTTTAAAAACACACACACACGCGCACCCACATACATATATCCATTATGTATACAGTACAAAGTGTGAGAGAGAGAAAGAGAGAGAGAGAGAGAGAGAGAGAGAAAGAGAAGTGGTATGCAAAGATATTATGACTTTATAGTACTATCTGCAGTTCAGCATTTCCAATCTGTGCACCCCCTCCCTGAACCCCCCTCCATCCCATTCCTCCCCATGCAGTACTGCATGAGCTGAAACGCGCTTCCATTTTACAGCGTCCTCCTCTTTCAGGAAACTCAGCTGGGTGCTGCAATCAGCAGGTGAGCGTTGAGAGGTGCAGATCACCGCAGTGAGTGCAGGGGACGCTGGGAGGTGGAGTTCAGTGAGTGCAGGGGACGCTGGGAGGTGGAGTTCTGGTGAACGGCACAGTTTCTGAGGGATGGAGGCAGATGGAGGCAGAGGGGTTGGTAACGGTGCTCATGTACTCCTCTGCAGCTCAGTGTGAGAGCGTGTTGGTCAGACTCCACCTCTCTCTCCCTGTGTGGGGGTACCAGGCATCACCCTGTCCATGTGCCAGGCTTCCTCCTACCTCAGACTGTTCATTTTTAAGCACTTTTCCAACATTTACAAAGCACGAGTATGAGTTTGCAAGTGCAGGCATGTAGTATGTGTGAGTGCGTGTGTGTGTGTATGGTGTGTGTATATGTGTTTGTGTACATGTATTGGTGTGAGCAGGTGTGTGACTATGCGTGGGTGTGTGTATATGTGTGTATGTGTATGTGTATGTTTGTGGGTGTGTATGTGTGTATGTGTATATTTGTGTGTGCCTGTGTGTGTATGTGTGTGCGCGTGTGTGTGCGTATGCCATGTGTTTGTGTTGTACGAGTGACACGCCTGCATCTGGCGTATCCAGGTCTGAATTCTGCAGCCTGGAGCCTCACACTGCTCTGGGATCTGCAGATGGACAGATTGAAGGCTTTTCTCCATGATGGAGAGCTTTCGCATCAGCTGATCGTCCCATAATCCTCTCTGCTTGGATCACTGAGGACTGAACCGGGGGGGAGGTTGGACGGCTGCCCGGCCTGCCTGCGACTCCCTCACCAGCAGCTCGGCTTTGAAGCCAATCTCCAACGCCCGCTCACAGACACCCACCCACCTCTTCCTTCTGCATCACCATTTGCATTTAGTCAGACGCTCTTATCCAGAGAGACTTACAAAGCAAATATGCATAAATGCATATGAGATCACATGAATAACTGTACATAAAGAAAAAGTTAGCCTGCAGCCTTTAGCTGTGTCATATGCTAAAAAAGAATTTAAAAATTGGCCAAGTTTAACAATTCTTGCACTTTATATTTCATTACTTGAAGTGATTTTTGAAATATTAAACATGTGTAATAAATAAATAATCCCATGCTCATTCTGAGGTTCCAAGGAGATGGAGCCGTGCAAAGTACTTTCCCTCGTCACCACGGCGACGTTGAAAGAGACATCATTTTCCTCTCTGCTGTGCGGAGAGACATTAGCCCACATGGCCAAGAGGAACACATTTCCTTTTCCTATTCTCCCTCTTCTGCCTCTCCCTCTGTTGTGGGCTGGGTGCTCCGGGCTGCCTTTGGAGTCTGCCTGCTTTGAAAAACGAGTCTGCTGTGAGGTTCTAACAGGCCGGCCGTGTCAGAGGCGGTGAGTCACGCCACCTCTGGCTGTCCCCCCCGTACAGCACCGCGCTGGGTGGAGCTCTGCTCGGATCCCGAGCCCGCAGAGAACCGTGAGGCGAGATCCCTCTCCCTACCGCTGCGAGCCACACTGCACTACACTCCCTCCGGTCCCGAATTCGGAATGCTTAAAAACGGTGCTGTAATTTATGAAAGAGCACCAACTGCTTCAAAGTTATGAGTAAGGATGAAGCGTATTTGCAGCTGAACTGAATTCAGGCCTGAGACTGAAACTTCAGCCACTTGAATCTGCATAGAGCCCAGTCAAATTTCTTCTACATCTATGTTGCTCTGTGCAGATGTCCTTCAACTGAACCACATGATCTCAGGAAAAGAGCAGAACCCCATACATTACGCTTCCTAAGGGTTTAATTTTCTCTGATAATGGGTATCTGAAAGGCACTTCCTCTCAGAATGGATGAACTGGGAAATTGGAGGCCAGTAGTTATCTGCACCAGGGAAAGACCACCGCCAGTAATAGTGCCACATATCTCTGCTCTAAACTGGGTCATTAAATCTGACTAACAGCAGAAGCAGGCCCAGCCTCATGATCCTTCATTACTGCATGACAGACGGGATTGCAACTGCTCTTTACACTGCCAAACTTGAAGCTCCAACCAAAGATTCAAGAGGAGAATTTTAAACAATCCCCACACAGGTAACCAAACCTAGACAAACCAGTCCCATCCATGACTATAAAAATACCACTTCCTTTTTAACGTCAGCTGTTCATGACATTCTTCTTCCACTTCATCTCCCTCTTTCCTTTTCCCTGTTTATGATGTCAAAAAGGGGGGGAGGGTCAACAACTTCGGCCCACAGGCAGGTATAACCCCTTCACTATACTCCAAACCAAATACAAATACTGCTACACCCAAATCAATAGCAACCTTGACGTTTTGATTGCATGGAAATTGATATCTACTGAAATTTGTATTAAACAGCAAATCTTTCAGTAGCTGCAAGACAGACGCCACCTTTCACATTGACTGAGCGCCTGCAGGAAACAGCAGAATAGCGCAGTGCACTCCTGCACGCGTGGTTCCATAGATAGCAGCTCTTTATTTGTGTTCGGCCCCCGTCTCTGCGGGGAGTGACTCTGCTTTTTCCCAGCATTCTGCTGATGGGAGCAGTGATTATCACCACCGCTGCTGCACTCCACAAGTTATTCCTGACAGCCAGCCCCCAATACATCCTTCTCCGCCGGCAATGCTGACAGACTTCCCTGCCCCGTCGCAGGACGGTGATTTACGCTGGTGCCCAGGCAGCGAAGGATGGGATGGATTGAAAAAAAAAAAGCAATGCGGTATCCGTGTAATGTATCCACAGGGGAGTCTTCATGAATGCTGAGTAGGGGCTGGTTGGATTACAGAGCTCTAGCTTCCTCCACTGTGGTATTACACAGCAGAGAAATGTACATGGCACTGGATGTATGATGTATAATGATCGGTGTATTTGTGGATCTGTTCATCCCCCTCTCAGAACTTATAATGGACACCACAAGAAAGGAGAAAAAAGTATGGACTATACTGAAACACAAATATTAGGTTTCTGCACTACACAATTTGATTGAAAAAAACCAACTAATCTGCATTTGTTGTTGATTGTTGTGTGTGTGTGTGTGTGTAGAATCTACAAAGTAGCATTTTGATCATTTCTACCTCAAATGTGAACATGTTCATTGGTTTTGTAAGTGCGGGATGGAGCGTGTGTGAAGGAGAGTCTTTACAGCATCACACACAACATGCTGGTTGTGATGTCATTGATCTGTCCTCAAGTGTGGCACCCTACTGTGTTGCTTCTTCACATGGTGAAGATGCCTTAGAGAGAAGTGTTAGCTTCCTCACATCCATTAAAGTAGATTCAGGAGAGAGGGAATCTTTTTTTTGTTGTTTTCTATAGTATTTTTTCCTGCATATCTTCACTAGGTGCCGGGGATGAGGAGGTGTTGTCTGTTTTTGGGGTGTCACACAAAGCCTGTGCAGATTCACATACTGTTACCTTACCTGGACAGCGCCTCCCGGTCACTTGGCCAGCTACACTAGCCCATCCACACGCTATAGCGATCAGAACATTGCCTAACAGGCTGTGCAGCACCTGTACGGCATGATGCCCTAAAGCTAAAAAAATGAGTCATTGATTCTGCGCTTCCTGCAGAGATCAAAGGAAGGATAATCTCTTCTGCCCCGTCCTACCTGCCCCCCATCACCACCCCCACCACCCTCCACCCCCTGAATCCCCCTCATTGAGCTAATCAGGCTGCCTCCTTGGGACTTGGCCTTGGCTTCTGCCAAGGCTGGGGGGGGCACTGGCAGGAGAGGGCGGGTGTGGGTGGGGCCTCAATCTCACATTGAGATTCTGCAGGTGATGCCACGCCCACATGGTGCTCGCAAGTGTTCACGCTGAGGTTTAGCAGCACAAAGCGGCTGTGCGATCAAAGCGACGTGAACCTCTGCAGCACCCAGGCCTGGACTCTTTCCACAGCTGTCCTTATTTTGGTTGGAAAATAAATGCAATTTACCATAAATGAGAGGGCAAAAACAAACAAAACAACAACAACAAAAATGTCACCTGAGGCAAGAGAGTATGAATTAGTCATTAGCTTGGGATACTTATCACTCTATTAAGTTTTATGTATAGATTTACTGTATTTGTTTTCTTTACCGATTGTCTTGCTAAATAGAATGTATGTAATATGTGAAGATCCTGTATGCCATTGTGGTCACACCTTGAAAATAAATAAAATTCTGAATTTTTTAGCGCTTTATTCATATCCTCAAAATGTCACTTCATTTCAGGCTTTGCTATGAGATCACTCTGTGATGCTAGTGGACACTGGTGGCTTTCCTATTTTATCCATATATCTCTCTTTAATCCTCTGAGCATTTAGGGCCCGATATATTTCACTCAGTGTTCAGTTCACATTACTGCAGCACCGAAACCCTGAAATCCTGCAGAAAAACAACACAAATCGTTTTCCATTTGCATTTCTCTCTCTCCTCCATGCGCCCCTTGCTCTCTGAGGGCAGGTGAATCTCATTGATTCTCTCCATACAGATTCAGCTCAATAAGAGAAGTTCTCCCTCCTCACACATCATGTGCTGCAGTGGTCCAGTTGGGGTCTCCTACAGGGAATCCCGAGGTTTAAAACTTGCTCCACCCTGGATGCTGCGCGCAGCTCAAGGCGCTCAAAACGTCTTGCGCAAATACCACGTGTGAATAAAACATGACTGTGGGGAGGGCCCGTGGGTGTGCCCTCCGCCTCCATTAGGCTCCTTTGCATTAATTTCCATTATTACTCAGTCTTACAAATATTTACGCAGGCAACAATGTTAAATAAACACGGAGCGAAAAAAGTGTGATACATTGCAGAAAAGCCCTGATTCATGAAAAAAGATTGAATTCATTGAAAATTCATAGAACAGCAAAGATCCTTATTAAATTGAGATTGTAGGATTCAGATACGGAAAAAAAGAACTTTGGTAGCTTAATGAACTCTGTGTGGAGACGGTGGTGCCTGGTTGTCCGGTTCTGCCTTTGTCCAGTACTGGAATGACGGATGACTCCCGCAGGGTTTCTCTCTAACCTGGGCGGGGATTTGCGGGTGAGAATCGATCCGATCTCCTCGGAGAGCCGCGCAGAGCGGCGGAGACGCCCGCTGACGAGCAGCTGACAGGCGCCGGCGCACGCGCACGCTCTCCGGGAGAGCGCGTATCAGACGCACTGATGGATTTCACACAGCAGACTCCGGCGCTGGCTACGCAGCGATCCGCGGGCATCGGCCCTGCCGCGCTGCTGCGTGTCGAATCTACACAGCGAGGCAGATGGAGACGCAAAGCCTCCGATGGGAGACTCTGCCTGCCAAAGCCCCGCGTCACTCTCTGCGATGGCAAGGAACGCTGTGACAGACAGTCGCCCCATATTAACAGATATAAAATAATGCGAAAATAATAGCAATTATCTCCAAGGAGAACCACCATATTCCTGTGAAACAGTGCGTGCAGTGATGAAAAGTGTCACTTTTTGATACATTCTGTTTGAGGAAAAAAAAAGTGGGCCATTGCTTTCTGGGGGACCCTTGTGAAATATAACACATTTCAGGCATTTTACAGCTCTGATGCTGGGGGTGATGTCACAATGGCCTTAGAATGGTCTGCAAGGAGGTTCAATCCCCAGCAGAGGCATTACAAGGACATGCCAATAATGGTACCCAGGGCTTCTTTGCATGACTCTCTGAATTAAAAGAGATGGCTTTAGGGGGAAGGTAATGGCCCTTTGATAGAATGGTGTTCTGTGCAGGTGTGTGTGTGTGTGTGTGGGGGGTTACCTGTGCATTAGCTGTTTCCACCACAGAATTTTGCATAATTTCCAACCCTGTGAGCCAAACAGCTCAACCTTCACTTGTGTGAACTCTATTTTTGTCCTCATTCCGGCCAACTGGTATCCTTTCTCTCTGCATGTCATTGAGGCTGAGTGTACCCCCTCCCCTCCTCTCTGTGTTATTAGGAGCAATACGCAGTGGACTCGGGGACCAGAACTCAATCTGCAGGCCCGTGGATTCAGGAAGCGTGGACGCCGTTGAGAGCAGGTGTGTGGAGGACGGCCATTACCCCCGGCTGACGGGAGGTCAGTGTTTAAGAGCTCTCCAGCCAGAACGTGATTATTCAGCCCAGTGAAGCAGCTAAGTAAGGCCGCCGCGTCTTTACGGCAGGCAATTGCTGCTCATTGAGACGGAGAGAAATACCGCTGTTTCAACGTTACCTCAACGTTCTTGAGGCTGGGTGGGCCCGCAGGGTGAAGTTCATGTCAAGTGTAGGCATCTCGGTAAAGGAAGGAGAATACTGCATGTGTGTGTGGTGTGTTTGTGTATGAGTGTGTGTGGGTGCACGCTATTTTCCTTGTGTTATGCAAATTACTGTCACTGAAAGAAATGTCCACTGTCATTTAATGGCATGCACAGCTGCACTGAGGAGGAGAGAGGGAGGGAGGCAGGGAGAGAGGGAGAGAGGGAGCAGACTGAAGCCATGCTCAGAGACTATGATGTATAATCATTTTACCACACAATGTGCTAACTGAAACCCAAAACAGATTGCTCTAATCCCTAAAAAAAAAAATAAAATAGAGGAAATTTGCACAAGAGGACACCGCAATTGCCCTCGAGCGATTACAATCAACCTCACTTTCATATCTGCTGCCATTCACTTTGTGTCTCCATTGGTTTTTCTGTAATCTGTAAATGACCACATGCAGTGTCAGACAGCGAACCCCAGGGGCACCATTACATGGGGTGTGTGTGTGTGTGTGTGTTCATAACAGACCATTAGATGTCATGTAGGCAGTTTTTATTTGCGGTCACACAGCTCCTGACTGTCTGTGGGTGCACTCCCTTCCTCATTAAATTTTACACACTGTTCCCTTCTCTCTCTGAGTGGGTGTGGGCTGGGGAAGAGTCCCACTGTTCCTGCCAGGGGAAATGATTGGACTAAAGTCTACTCTTTATTTTAAGGGCCTGTCTATACTGCTATATACAAAACATCCACAAACAGGATCTTTTTTGGAAACAGTTAAAATCCAGCAGCAAGCGTGAAGGGACTGGCTAATAAGCCGTCAATTGTGGATATCAGTGTACAGTGCCATTTTGGTTAGAGAGTGGTTTAACTTTACATGTCAATGTTAAAATCGGACACTCATTAAAAAAAAAACAGATTTAATTGTATGAAGGGTATATTTAAACAATAAATAATTGCACTCTTAAAACTCAAACTCAAAAAATCTGAAATACTGTAAACTTTCAGCTGACTCTGACATGCCTGCTAGCCAGAGACCCTGGTGGACACATAAAGTGTTGCACCTGTCACCTAGGAAACAAATAAGGTCATTTGAAATGAAATGAAAAAATGAAAAAGTACACAATCTAGAATCATGGACAAAAGCTTTTATTCTTTCAGTGTAAACACGGCTTCTTCCAAGGCAATAGGGCAATAATCAATCAACCAACCAACCAATCAATAAATCCATAAATCAATCAATCAATCAATCAATCATTCAAATCATTGAGAGTGAGCTTTACTGGCACAGCCGGGAAAAACATGTTTTTTCCCCAGTGTTTATGAATCAGTGTAAGCTAAAAGGTTTAAGGCTAAGATAAGGCACTGTTACATGCAGTTATTCATCATGTGCTCTACCAAGAAGCTGAAGAGCAGGATGCACTAAAACAAAATACAGCAGCATCAAGATGTAAACTCTCATACATGCGGGTGAATTTAAACCAGGTCAAATGTTCCCTGTAGAGGGAACAATTCAGCCAATCAGCTGAAATTATATCACATACTGTATTTACTTTAATATCAAGAGCCCTCAAATATGTGAGCAGTAAGAAAGAGGGGAAGGGGTGCCTCTGAGAGCCATTGTCAGCCTACTTTTGCTGCAGAGAATAAATGTTTTGATTTTGTGATTCAGTACATTGTCAAGAGTATTTCTGTATAAATAAGTGACACAGTGGTGTCGTCCCACGGTCTCTCTTCGATGCAGTGAGAGGTTAGCGTGCTTACTGATGCGACGGGACCTTGAAAAGGCCTTGTTATGCCAAAGCACGCTACTGTTACCGGAAAAGGGGAAGAGGAGTCTGCACAGGTGAGAGCCCGGCACGCTTGTCAGCTTCAGCCCAATCAATGCTGTCTTTCAGACCCTGAATACAAAGCTTACATTGTTGCTTCGTTGTAGATACCGCAAACACACCAATGGCACTATGTCCACACGAGAAAAAGCTACCTGACAACAGCAATAACTTTTGCCACCTGCCCAACAAGCCTGGACTTGCGCGCATAGCACAGTGAATGGATTTGGCAGTATTTCCTCTGGTAAATAAATGTTCTTGGAGGGTCATGCAACCGGGAATGCAGTGATAGTCAAAATACTGTCCCGACCGTCAGCCCCGATTATGAAAATAAATGGCACTGACCAGTTCTGAAAGCCCACAAGCATTTCATGAATCTGTCTATTGTCATGCAATTCTCCCACTCTGTCATATTATAGGTAAAAGACTTTTTACTGTGGTGTTTTCTTTTTGTCTTTGCTTTTTAATTGATTGACATCAACCGCCCAGTTCAAACAGGAAGTACACAAGTCTGGTTAAACCCGTTGTGTTTTTCTCAGGAACACAGAGGATGCCGGATAAATCTGATTCGTCAGGATGTTTGGATTAGTGAGTACCAGGTCAGGGGTGTTCTCGATTAAAGACTCCTTAAATTAAAAAAAAAAAAGAAAACCTGTTTAGCCCTGGGATCATCACTGTGAATCAATTTCTCCATGAGGGTCAAACGTTAGCAGTGCTAATCTTACATCTTAGCTTTAGCATAAATCATGTTTCATTCTCAACACAAATAACAGCTGGATGCATCAGTGTCCCCTCAGCCTGTAAAAGTCATGCACATTTCCCATTTCAATGAAGACATTTAACCCCTTAGTGAAGTACATTCTACACTCTATCAGTTTGACTGTGTCAAAACATTAACTGACCAACCTGCAGTCCAAGAGAGGACCCCAGTCTAGTCATCTAAACTAATGTGTAGGCTGTGAGATGGATTTGGAGGAGTACTGGGACGTGGGGGTATTGTTTTCGTATTGGATTGAATGGGTTCATTTTAAATTTGCACATCATCCTCAAGTAGAGGAATCTTATGAACAATCTCTCTGGACTAGTGAGCTGCATAGTTGAATGAGTGCATTTCTGTAGAGCAATTTTAATTCTAGAATGGGCGGAAAACGGCTCAGTGTTCCATCGTCTCTTCAAACCATTAATACTCAAAACTGGCGAGACATATTGTATTGGTTCAATAAAGGGGATGGTCACTTGAATCGAGGGCTTATAAGTGCAAGTTTGAGAAGAAAATCAGCAGTCACTCCTGGGAAAGAAAAAGACGAATAGACAAGAAATGGAGTCGCAAGAAAGCTCCAACGACGGGGAGGAGAAACGAAATTACACGGTTATAAATTATTCCTTAAAAGCAATCTCAAATAGTGGATGTCTCGCTGGCTTTCATCTCGAGCCTGTATTGTCAATGGAGACCGATAGAGGCGGAATTAATATAGCGCTCTGGTAGCGTACCTTCTATTTTCCGTCGACGGGAGACTGGTGTCCCATATTGTGCCTACCTCATTCTGACATACACAGTTGCTGGCGAGCGCGCTTACACACACACGCACACACTTGATCGCGCACATACATGCGCGCAAGCATAGTCACACCCCCTTTAGTTTCACGCACATACCCATTGGAAATAAACTAGGGGATCGGACGAGCTGTAAACCCCGGAGTACGCATTTGGTGCAGACGACAGCCAGCCAAAGGGAAGCGATGGACACTACATGACTAACCGATACCAGTGAGGATTACAGTTCTTGTTTCGTAGTAGCATCGTAGCATATCAAATAAAAAATGGGTGGCTATGCGATTGGATTACGGGCGATAACGGTAAGTCCCAAGTGATGTGTGTGGATGCCAACATGATCAGCTGGTGAAAATTTTAATCAAAACTTACTTAGCTAGCAAGCTAACATTCAATTCCCTTCTATCTAGGAATCATATCCTGATTGATGCAAGCCAGGTTACTTCTCGTGATGCCACAAGTCACGAAATACACAAGATTTCAGCATTTTAATTGCTATTAGCTGTTCCAGACAGCCAGTGTTTGTTATCTACTGACTGACTGCGATGAAAGGTCATCTTTTATGTTTCAAAGTGTTGATGCTTCATATTAAAATCGATAATAGCTGTACTAAAACTGAAATCACTGCAGACAAGTGCAGATAATTACATAGTAGCATGTGCATCCGTAGACATCGTGTATAAAAGTGTGCTTAGAAATCCGTCGAATGCTTGTGTGTGTGTGTGTGTGTGTGTGTGTGTGTGTGTGTGTGTGTGTGTGTGTGTGTGTGTGTGTGTGTGTGTGTGTGTGTATGCGGTCATTTTCAGTATGGGCTCTTGAAGACACATCAGACAGGTTTCTTTACGGATTTCAGCCAGTTCATCTAAATATTGCGACTAAAGATAATGTTCCGTATCTTCCTTCCCAATCAACCAGTTTTAAAGCCCACCTCGCGTGATATTGGTAAACACACGTGAAAGAGGGTAAACTGGGGGTAAATTCCGTCATTGCCAAGACTGGTGTACTACTCCTCGACGGTCACGGCGACGGGCAGAGTTTAGTGTATAGTATCTAGGCGATGCAGCGTGGCCTCTATGTTTTGCAAGCTTTCGGCAATTGCTCCTGGTCTGAGATTGTTATGGCAATCTCCGATAGGACTTTGGCAAAAGGTCGGCCCACAGTGCATAAATATACACTTTGTTACATTTATTTGTTTTGTAATGTACAGATATTGCTGGGTTTGTATAAGCGAAGTGCATTTGTATATTCTCTGTACTGGATCAATCGGCAAAACAGTGCTAGTGTCATCAAAAGTGCGAATGAGGGCAGGACAATTTATTTGGGAGCATCATGTGGATTTTCTAAGATCCACTGAGGAATGATGCACCCAAATAATACAAGTGACCATGACATTTTCTAATGTCGTGATATTTTTAAATGGATGTAGGTGAAAAAAGGTTCAGAGGTGGTTACAAAGCTTTGACGACAGCGAAGCCTTTAACCGTGATAAATTCTATTATCCCCGAAGTCGGATAATCCCTGTTTCAGTGGGAAGCGGCTAGATTAGGATGAAAATTGAATAAAGTTTTTCCAATGTCAGATTAAATGAAAAAGATAATTCCCACAGTGTCTGTGTCAATTTACACAGACGTCCAAAAAGGACAAAATGATTCAAAGCCATTAAAAACAACTGCTGTTGCAGACAGGATGTCAAATGTAGACATGAAGCTATATTTTAGGCTTTATAATTGAAGTCTTTTACATGCTTAGTGGTAGCTCAGTCAAGATGTATTGTATGTGTTTGTGTTTAGATATATGTGGGCCATGACTTAGGACTGTGTAAAAAATCTCATATTTATTGTGTTATGTTATGTGTCTGTTTATCTCCAAAAAGGCAGAGTGCTGTTGAAAAATATCTTGTAAATACCTTGTGCAAATTAATATTCCTCCAATCTATCTATACTAGAAAAACAGCTAGCCTTGTTTCTTGCTCAGTGCTGAGTGTTGGTACAGTGTGAAGTGAAGATGTCTTCTTTCTTCAGGAACCAGGCTTCTGTGTGCACAGCCAAGTACTCCTGTGATTGCTCTCCGTTATCAGCATCTGTTGGGACAGTGTTGGTGTGTTTAGACAGTTATTCCCACAGATTCCCTTTCTGAAATAGCAAGGGGACATATTAATCTCCAGTTCTGCTGCCACGGCACTGCATGTCTTTGCCTCCTTGGTGTCCTCCCACTCTGTTTTCCTACAGGATTAAATTGGTTGATTTGATAATAGATTAAGTGTCCACAAACCCTAATGGGATACGAAAAGGACAAGGCAGCTGTGCCCGGTGTGTGTGTGTGCGTGTGTGTGTGTGTGAGATTGTGTCTGTGCGGAGAGTGTGTTAATGAAGTAGAGTGGTGACATCATGGAGTCTATGACCTGGAAGGGGAGGTGGGCAGGTGATATGCCACACCCCTGCTGTCAGTGTTGGAGCCCCGCCCCTGCCCCGCCCCCTCGATTCACTTCGCTCCGCTGCGATCCTCGGCAGCACCGGCTGGTGAATGACACATGCTCCTTACGTAACCGCCTCAGGAGAGTGAGTAAGTGGCACACTGCCGCTTCCTGAAGACGGCCAGAGTGAGAGAGTGAAGTTAGCGGTGGTTTTTGGCGCAGTTGGTCGGACCGGCTCCTTCCACCAGTCCATGGTATGGTGATCCGCACACTGCAGCCACTGTTCCACCCCCTGCCAGGTTTGACTTTCAGGTTTCGGGCAAATAGAAGAGGGGCTGAAAGTAGTGATGTTAAAGTGAGGCTTCAAGAACCCCACAGTGGGTGGAACTAGTGTGTACTGTCAATCACTAACTTGATTAACCAATAAATAGCCTGCTTCTCATGGCAAGTCACTGTGATTGGTTCAGATCAGCGCGTCACTGATAACGCGCAGTGCCTCCAACTGTGTTTGGTACTCGTGAAGGGCCACTCTGCCATTCAAAAATTGTGTTTTTGGTGACCTTTTTCAAAAATGCGTAAGTGGGAAGAGAAGCATGCAGAAATGCACTGAAGCACCTCACTCTCGTCATGCCCATTGCGTTTCAACAGTGGCACAACAGGCTTCAAAAGGTTACAGCAATTAGCAACTGAATGAGCAGCTGAATACCCTCATACAGTGGTGATATATTTTTAAATATCACATCAAATGCATAATGCAATATATTTTGAGTTCAAATATCCATTTTAATGTGTCAATATATGTCAAAACAAATTACTCATGTATATCTGACTCTCATATATCATTCTGTGCTTCATGTTCATAAGTACAATTCCATATGTGGCAATAATTGGTATGTCCTGTTTATTACATAAAACCTTACCCCATATTTTTAAAGCATTCTGTATACCATAAAATAATGTTAATTTTTGTAGTGTTTGTGGTTCGTAAAAAGTTCACAATATGTTCATTACCAGTTGCCATGATTATGAAAACTCACATGTGATTTGTTGTCTCAGAAATGTTTACTGATGTGATTTAGCTAAATTCATCCGTGGAAAAATACATCTTGCTGTGCTGGATTATTTATCAAACATTCTGAGCTGTTGACATGCCCTGCATGTTCATAAGGATGTTCCTAAGATGTATTAAAAATGCATCTCGCTTGGATTAGGTTTGCATTTAAAGCTAACAGCTACGCTGAGTTGCATCCCTCAGTCGGGTATCAAAAGTTAATCTCGATTCCTCTGTGCTGAAAACACTGCTCTGCGCTAACGTTCTGTTTCAGAGCTGCCTGGTTTATCGATTTGACCTTCGAGCGCGTGCGAGTTTCGCAGAAGGGCTTTTTCCCCCTCTGTAACTCACACCGATGTCTCTGCAGATTTCGGTGTAGACGCTTCCCCTTAGCGTGTGTGTCAGAGACAGACCACTTTCACTCTGGTTCACATCTCCTCCAGGCCTTCCTGAGTTCTGTGTAATCTCCACTGTAGCCTCAGGATCAGAGATATGCCTGCATTAAAGCAGGTGATAAGGGATGGAAGTGGATGATAATTCTTTGTCAAGGAAAGATGTTTGACAGGAGGATATTAACTGATTATTATTGTGACTGCTAAGGGAACGAGAAGAGGGCTAGTCTGAACAGGACGTTAGCAGGGTATCAGATGGCAGTGGAACTGATGTGACCAGTAAGGGTAAAAGAGGGGGAGGGAGAGAAAGGGGGGAGAGGGAGGGAGAGGGAGAGAAAGGGAGGGAGAGAGAGAGGGAGAGGGAGGGAGGGAGAGAGAGGAGAGGGGGTAGACGTTTTTCCTCTGGTGCTCTCACGCGACGGAAATAACCACCTCAGTCGCTGGCACAGAGCCTCTTGGATGCCGAACCTTCCCGTGGCTGTTCGCATTAAGCGCACGTAAATGATGTCATCGGAAGCTTCCTGCCCCCAAAATAAGATAAGAACATTTTAAAGGCTCTGTGCCCTCTGCCAGCCTCCCCTCCTCTCTCCTCTGGTGCCATTTTGCACAGCCAGAGCCACGGGAGGTGGGGGTGGGGTGTGTGTGGGGGGTTGTTGAGGCACCGGTCCTGTGCGAGAGGCACACACAGCCTCCTGTTACGGGGCCCGGCTCCAGCTGCTCCGTCTCCTGCGCGCCTGCAGTGGGATGGACCCGCAGGGGATTCCCATCACGGCTCAGCCGATGCTCAGTGCAGATACAGGGTGGAGGGCATCTGATCTCTGCTGATCTCTGCCATGGTGAGTCAGGACAACAATCGTGATCTGCTGTCTCTCTCTCTCTAACTCTCTGTTGCTCTCTCTCTCTCTCTCTCTCTCCCTTTCTGTCTCCCTCCTTCTCTCTATCTCTCTGTCCCTTTCTCTCTCTCTCTCTCCTTCTCTGTCCCTCTCCTTCTCTCTGTCTCTTTCTCTCTCTCTCTCTCTCTCTCTCCCTCTCTGTCTCCCTCCTCTCTCTCTCTCCTGTCTCTGTGTCTTTCTCTCTCTTCCTCTCTCCCACTCTCCCTCTCTCTCTCTCATTCTCTCTCTCTGTCTCTCTCTCTCTGTGTCTCTTCCTTTCTCTCCCTCTCTGGCTCTCTGTTTCCCTCTCCCTCTCTCTGTCTCTTTCTCTCCCTCCCTCTCTTCTTTTCTACTTGCGTTGCTTTTTCCCCTCTGTCAGTGCTGCCAATCACTCTATTAAGTAAGCAATTTATCGGTAATGAGATCAAACAGCAGACCCCCCGGTGATACGTTCGGGGTGTTGCCGTGGATGCAGGTGTCAGGTTGATTGGCGGGAGGTCGTACTCTAGTGACGTGTTCTGCAGTGACCTTCCATTAGGATCCTGGGCAGCTGCCAAAACCGAATGAAAAATAAACAGCCATAATTAAAACCGTTCATCTTGTCGGAGGGAATTTGTCCCGTTGGCTGTGCCCGCTACCGTTCTGTGCCAGACATGTGAACCTTCAGGAAAATCGGTCCGCGGTCTGACGTTTCTGTCTCGTGTCACTCGGTGTGGGAACAGGCTGGAGTGAACAAGTCATTTTTTACTGTGATTAAGTGATAGGTTAAACCGTTCTGAGTGTGTTCTTGATTATCGGATCATTTTCTTTCATTGCAGTCAGTACATTTGGGATTTGTGTGTGTGTGTGTGTGTGTGTGCATGCAATACCTCAGTAGGAGAACACCATTATCTTTCCTGAAATATTGGATGCCTGTCTGTCTGTCAGATGTCTTAAACATTTGAGGCCTGTGGCAGATATGTACATGCACATTATTTCTGGACTGATCATGGCTGAAGGTTTATATTTATTTCATTATAATACATTTATTACTATACATTTATTTACTTTGCAGGGTTGACTCTCAGCTGTAATCTG
Source organism: Megalops atlanticus (assembly GCA_019176425.1). Lineage (NCBI taxonomy): Eukaryota > Metazoa > Chordata > Actinopteri > Elopiformes > Megalopidae > Megalops > Megalops atlanticus. Next base: position 3,787,330 of record CM032878.1, read on the forward strand.
GGGACAAGTCATTGTGGGTGGTGATCTGAGGAAAAGAGACAGTTGTGTAGGTTAGGATGGGTATGATATCTTTATCCATTCCAGGTTTAGCCATTGGGTAGGGAGTCAGGAGCCTGGGGCTGGATAAACATGACTCAGAGTGCGATGTGTAGATGTAAGTAAGATGTTGCTTAAAGTGAATAAAGCTCTGTGTCTCTCTGTAAGCATGATCTGAGGGGTAGGATATGGGGCGGGGTCTCTGTACATGCGGCCAGGGGTGTAGGGTGTGGGTGTCGATTCGGGGTGTCTGTGGATGTGGGTGTGGTGAGAAGATGGGGGGTGTAGGGGATATATCGGCGGTCAGTGCCATCTCTGACCAGCTCAGGGTGAACAGATGGCTCACAGGGGGAGAGATGGGAGAGAGCCAATGAGAGGATTCTTCTGTGGGGAATCGCCGTCATCAAAATGTGCCTCGAATCGCATCAGCCAGCCTTCTGAAAAGCTCAGCTGAAATGAAACCTGGAAAACATGTTTACAAAACACACAGCTGCCATGCATGGGCTGTGTTACAGTCAGCATGATACCTACAGTATAAAGTTATGTTACAAACATTATAACACAGAGAGCATGCTTACATGCTCACCTGTCTGATGTCTTCCAGGGCTTTTTAATGATCTGTTCATCACTTACTATGGGGTACGTGCCTATTGGTATGTTCTTTGTAAATTATGAAAAGATGCACTATTGCTGGTGACTACCCTCTGGAGCAAAGATTGTATTATGTGATTTTTCTAAACCTTTTCATGCAGCAGTCTTTAGTCCTCAGAGACAGTTCTGTATTTTTGGCGTGTTCATGCAGCGTGTTGTATTCACATCATTTGAATAGGTCTGCTTATTTGCAAACAAAGACTTCTAGTATGGCGTTTTGTGCGCTAGTGTATTGTCATTCATCACTATCCATTGTGCTGTGACAAAAATTAATTATATATAAATTAATGGAGCACAGAACATCTCTCAAAATAGGCTCATTTGCTTCTCCTTCTGCTTGGCAGAAATAGGTTATGCTGTACAATGCTGCATATTGTTACATTGTTATATGCACAAGACTGGGACCTCAGCAGCTGAAAGAAGAAGTGAAGAATCATTAGAAGCTGGGTTGTTATAGGGCCGGGGTTTTTGTAGGACCTTTTGTCCGTGCTATAGCCTCAAAATACCCGCCGTAAAGTGTATGGGACAAGGAAGGGCACTGTCCAGGGTAGAGTGGGTCTGTGTCCCTTCTCCAGCATGGGCTGTCACCACAACATGATGCGATCGGTCTTTCTGTGCTGCGGATTATGGCTGGAGAACTCTGTGCTACATCCACTCTACCTGTTGTTAGCTCTGTCTCTGTGGGACTGGTGTCATCATTTCCAAACTGATCAGGTATGTGGAACGGCCGCTGGGGGGGGGGGTCATCTCATTACCAGAGACCCACACCTCTCTCCCTCTGTCTCTGAGTGGACATGGTGGAGACAGGATCACGTGTCTTTTCTCACTTTAATGGGGTGGCAGTGTAGCATAGTGGTAAGGAGGTAAGGGTTCGTAACCAAAAGGTTGCTGGTTTGAATCCCAGCTGGGGCACTACTGCTGTACTCTTGGGCAAGGTACTTAACCCCGAATTGACTCAGTAAATATCCAGCTGCATAAATGGAAGTCTCTATGTAAGTCAATCTGAATAAGAACATCTGCTAAATGACAATAATGTAATGATAATCAAGAATCTGAGTCCTGACTGTTATTGCGAGTTTCATCATTACCTCAGCATAAAACATTCACAGTGACTCCTTTTCAGAATCAGACACTGTGCATCCTCAACCGGAGGGCAAAACAGTGTCTGGAAGCATGTGGCTTTCAATTCATAATTAAAAATCAACTAAGTGCTGGAGGGAGGGGGAGGGAACAAAGCAAATTCCAAAACATGCTCACATCTGTCGCTGTTTTTTCACAGTTTGCTCTTTTGTGAGTAATCCAGTTACCTAAATCTCCTCTCATTGTGCAAGGAAGGAACGGTACCCCATTGTAGGCCAGAGAAAGAAGGATCCTAACTGTTGGAAGACAAGACGGGGTGATTAAAAGGAGCGTCAGAATAATATATTCATAGTTTGGTTCTGCTTTTTTAGTTTGAAGGGCTTTTCTGTCCGGTGAGAGAAGCGTGGAGCTGAATGATTAATTTGCAGATGGAGTGTGTAGCATTTTTTGGCTCTGTGGAACATGTTTGTTCTAATAGGCACTGGCTGTCCGGGCAGCTCCCCGCGCTAATTCATTCCTCTTGAGAGGCTCTGGATTGGCCCCTCTCCATCGGTGCTGTGCTGGCGTCCCGTGTTTGCTTCGTCTTTGCTGATTGATGCCGCATCTGCTGGTGTCGGTTCAGACGTCGCCGCTTGCCCTCGAGAGTCGCATCTCCACCGTGACCGCGCGCATTGTCCTTTCTCTCTTCCAAGGAAAGGGGGCGGGGCCTGTAAACACTGTCACTGTTTTACAGTAAGACAATGTGCTCGTTTAAGGCGACGTTTTCAATAAAGGGCCCAGTCATTGAATTCAGGAGTTGCTGGATGGTTTGTTTTGTATGTTATTATTACTGCTCGCTAGCAGCTAAAGTAAAAAAAGGAGCATTTTAATAATATATCCGCACTACAGCAGTCTTGCAGCTCGT